>JAQMYL010000006.1:2055159-2066781 GCA_030014365.1 Clarias pachynema | reverse complement strand
TATACTGTAAATAGCCAGTGTAATTTACATATGTGTAGATAGTTTAAAAGACATTTTCCATTTGCTATAACTCTGTTCTTAAATAATATTTGTTTGTACAGAGTATATTTATTTAAGTTATGAGTATTTTTTTTTTTTTTTTGCAAAAATTGGTCTGTTACGGAACGACATGTAGTATTACTACAATAAAACGTGTGGTGAAGTTTTGTAATGTTATTTATTTATTTTTTTATTATTTTGGCAGGTGGGAGGGGAGGGGGGGTCGCTTGGGGCGCCGGCAGGGAGTCTCGCCTGGGGAGCAATTCAGTGTAGAACCGCCACTGCCTACACCCCACTGTACCCAAACTCAACAAGATGCACCTATGCATAATTATCCTAAACTAAGATATGGATATCTAAATAAAACATTTCAACACTACAATATTGAAATCTCTTAATGAGAGAAAAACACAAAACACCAACCCTCGCCCCATGTCACATTGTAAGTCTAAAATCAAACAAACATGTAACTCACACGTCATTAAAAGTACAGAAAATAATAACAGAAAAATAATGATGAACACTCCACAAGTTTAAAACGGTACTCTTACCAGGAAAAGCATAAAAAATATACCTGGATTTAAAGTAAAAAAAGAGTACTTTCCTTTGATCTGTAGCCAGGAGAGAAGGCTGGAGTCCACGGTGGTATACAGTAACTCAGTCTTTACATCTCTATACTTGGCTCAATGGCTTAAAACTTCGGAAGCGTAGTCTTCCACAATACGAATCTTCCTCTCTGCCGTGCCTCCCGAACAAGACGGTAATCTGGTATCACCATACACAGAGAATGACCAGCTGAGGTCTCTGTCCTGAAGCGGGTTTAGATGCAGGTATACGGTGGACTCCGTCAATCTCAGGTGGGGATGGCAGCGTTTCACTCCCAAACACCAAGTACAAATATTTGGAAAAGAACTCGATAGGGAGCCCACCTTCAGTAGCTTCTGGAAGACCTAGGATACGCAGATTTTGTCTCCTGCTCTGGCCTGCTATGTCTACGACTTTGGGCATTAACTTGGAGTTGTTTTTCCGAAGACCGAAGCAGATGTTTTCCAACTCGCTCACATGCTGGCTCAGGTCATCCGAAGCGAGTTTTAATGAAGGTAAGCGCTGACCATGGTCCTCCACTTAGGCTGGAATTTGGTCTAGTTTACCTTCCAATAAACTAAATGAGGATTTAAATTCTGCCACTAACACTACATGGTGTTTATCAAACAGCGCAGAAATAACCTCGACTCTTAGAATGGTCGCAGTGTCATCTTTTTCCCCAATTTTAACACTCCTAATAGCCATTGTAAGTGAAAAATAGATGATCGTGGGGTAAAGCCTAAAGAGTACATTTAACATTCAGAGGTGAATAAGGGAGTGAAGGAATTTAGATTTGTCGGAGCACCTACTGTATCTACCTTGTCTAGTCCCTGAGAATTAAATCTTTTGGCTGTCTTTTAATACTCAAGATTCTTGTGGTCTGTCCATACAAGAAGAGGGTGTTCTGATCCCTCCAGTCAGTGCCTCCATTCCTCGAGGCCAGTTTGACTGCCAAGAGTTCCTGGTCCCCAATGTCATAGTTCCGTTCTGGGGGTGGTGAGGTGGTAGAAAGATGGCATGTGATTTGCTAAAGACTTGTCGAAGATCATAGTATTCGGTGGGTACTTTGGCTAGGTTGGAGATGGTAGGGAATATTTAATTTTTAGTGTGTTTCATGATATTTTGTGTTCATAAGAACAGAGTGTTTTCTTTTTTTGACCTCGACACGCTGCGCTATCAGCAACCACATTCATTAGTATAATCTATGTTCAGGGTCGTAAAACTGCTAAAGGCTCATAATTGCAGAACTATTCCCAAGCTTGTGTTCTTCTCCACGTTATCTTTTATAAACATTCCAGACCAGATGTAACAGCTCCTGCACACCTCCTTTTTGGTGCTTTTTGTGTGTGCATATACATACTTCTGTCTTTCACAATAAACTTCGAACAGCTCACTGAGCACTGTTTTATTGAGGGGTTCCCTGGCCAAGCGGGACAAGCAGAATACAGGCTAAGCACTGAATAGACAAAAGAGGGTTTACCATAATTAAAGAAATCCTTACAGAGTTCTCCTCTTGGAACATGGGCGAGGTTCGACCTGTGAGTCCATGACGAGAGGCAGGTGGGGGTGTGAGTTGGCGAGAGAAGGAGGAGCAAGGGTGAAGCTTGTTGTTCTTACTCAATATTTGTGAAAGGACAGCGCCTACACCAGTCTCAGAGGCATCTACTTCCGACAAACTGGAGGGAGGGGTCAGGGAAGGTGAGGATGAGTGCCGTGGCAAATTGGCACTTAAGCTCCTCGAAGGCCTTGTTTGCCAGGGGTTTCCAACGAAATGGGATCTTGGTCAAAGGAAATGCTGTGAGTAGAGTAACCACCATGCTGTAATTCTTAATGAAGCGACGGTAAAAATTGGCACATCACAAAAAGCATGAGGTTCGCATCAAGATGATGGTAGTAGCCAGTCAGTGACCGTCTTCACCTTGATGGGGTCAGACAGTGAGATAAAGTAACCTAGGAAAGAGGTGAAGGTGCAATGAAATTCGCATTTTTTTGCCATGACATACAGCTTGTTCTCCAGCAGTGGTTGAAAGACTTGACTATCATGGAGCTTGTGTTCCATTTCAGAGCAAGAGAAGATTAAAATGTCATCTAGGTATGCAAAAACAAACACGTTAAAAAGTCTCTGAGGACGTCGTTGTTGAGCGCCTGAACAACTGCTGGGGCGTTGGTTAGGCCGAACGGGACAACCAGGTACTCATAATGGCCATGCTGGAGCAATTCAAAGGCAGATGACATTAGTGGAAGAGGATAGCAATTCTTGAATCAATTCTTTTTTTCTTTTTTTTCCCCCGATTTTCTCCCTAATTTAGTCGTTTCCAATTCCTCCCCGTCACTAGGGGGCTCCCACTAATGGTAACCAGTAGGGGGCTACTACTAGCTCACAGATGCCCTGATTGGCTGTAGAGCCATGATTAATGTGGGAGCACTAAGTACCTCTCATCTCTCCCCTCTGAGAGAGCTCGGCCAATCAGCTCTCTCGAGACCTCCTGCTGTGAGAGGTTACAGCATCACCCGGGAACTGAACCAGTGATCTCCGGATGATAGGGCGAGCACTTTAATCAATTCTTGAAAGAATTCTGCCCCTGCAGATGAGGAGGATGGGCGAATTATCCCTGCTGCAAGTGACTCATTGATATATTGTTCCATAGCTTCTCTCACTGGGAGGGAGAGAGAGTAGAGTTGGCCCTCGTGGGGGGAGGAGCCAGGGAGAAGGTGGATAGAAATGTGGGTGAGGTTTGACCTGTGGTGGCAGAGCGCAAGCATGACGAGAGGCAGGTGGGGCTCCAACCCAGGATGCTTTGTTTCAGCCAATCTATGTGGGGGTTACGCAACCTTAGCCATGGGAGGCCCAAGACAATGGGTGCATAAGCATTTTGGACAGTTAGAAAAGTGATGGTTCCAATATGATTGCCAGAAAACTGTAGGGTAACGGGTAAGGATAAGTGATATGGGCGAGTCTTCTGCCATCAAAAGACTGAACAATGAATAGTTGAGACAGGGGAGTGAGTGGGCTTCTGAACTGAGAAGCAGAAAAGGTGGGATCAGGTTTTGGTCTGCCCCGGAGTCTACTAAGGCGTGGGTGACGTAGGAACGATTGTCCAGGGTCAAGGTAACGGGGAAACATGAGCGCTGGTCCGAGGAAAAAAGACTTTTTAGTGGACAGGAGCGGACAACATGGCCCACCCGGCCACTGTAAAAGCAGGCCTCATCATCCCTCCGGCGCTGACACTCCCTTGGCGAAATATGTGTGCAACCAATCTGCCTGGGTTCAAGAAGTGACTCAGGAGTGGTAAATGTCGGGGCTGGGGTGTAATTTTTTTAAGTGCCAACGCTCCTCCTGTTGGGATCATATACAGGTGTCAATATGGGTCACTAAGTCGATAAGGCCCTGCAGGTCTGACGGAAGCTCTCGGGCCGTGAGCTCATCCTTGGTTGAGTTCGAGAGTCCGTTGAGGAAGCAATCAAAAAGGGCCTTTTCAGTCAAAAACCCTTCTCATCTCATCAGTAAATGCTTTATACCTGAAACAACAAGGAACCAGGGCATCCCACAATGCTTTTCTCTACTCCTTTGCTTTTCCTGAGAGGAGAGTAATGATATAAGCAACCTTGGGTCATTCAGTGGGAAATGACGCAGCCTGCAGTTCGAGGACACTGGGAACACTAGGAGGGCTCCCTGGCTTTCTAGTGCCCCCCTCAGGTGAGCTGCCTCTGCTGGATCCATTTGTGGCCAGATTATACTGTTAATGGTCAGTGAGGTTGTGATGGATCCAAGTGCAGTGGAAAAGTTGGAAGGAACTCCTTGGAGTTTGTTATGTTGTATATTGGTTAAAGTGAAGCTTGAAATGGGCATGGCAGCTGACGTGGGATTCTTATTAATGTGCTTGGAGCTGGAGCGCTTGCTGCTCTGTATCAGGAAGTTGTGTGTACAGAGAAAGCTGCGCCGGCATGCAGAAGCCGACGCTAGAGCTCTGTGTGCAGCGTGAGCCTGGAATGCGTAAGCACAGTGAGCCGACGAGAGAGCCTTGTGTGCATCGCGACTCGAGCAGGAATGCGGGAGTGTGGAGGTCTTGTGAGGTAATGGAAGCAGCAAGAATGTGTACTCCTTAATGAAAGCTGGCGGAAGCAAACACAAGTCGCGCAGGTTGGTGGCATCACCTGCCGTTTTTTTTTTTACAAATGACTTAAAAATGCGACTGGGAGCTTTTCCCTGGAGCTTTTCCAGCTTTTCCCTGGAGTTTTGCCATGGTGGTGAGAGTGGTGGTAATGGGCATTCTGGTTGACTACCTACTGTAGATGTCCATGATAAATGGAAGAGAGTCCCTGGTGATCTTCTCAGCTGGCCTCACTATCCTCTGTAGGGTCTTACTATCCTCTGTAGGGTCCCCTGATTTGGGGGATCAGACACAATTCCCAAACCAGACAGTGACACAGCTGTCATCTGTCCTCACTATCCTCTGTAGGGTCTTACGGTCTGGCACAATTCCCAAACCAGACAGTGATACAGCTGCTCAGGGTGCTCTCGATAGTCCCTCTTTAGAAAATGGTGAGAATCTGTGGTGGAAGCTGGACCTTCCTCAGCTTTCTCAGAAAATACGCTGCTGGTCTTGAGATCTTGATGAGCTCCACAGGGAATGGTCAGTTGAGAGTTGATGCCGTTGATGTTCAGTGGAGAGTGCCCGCTCCATGTCCTCCTGAAGTCAACAAACATTCTCTTTTTAGAGACAGGTTAGTGTCTTTTCACCAGTCCATTAGCCTCTGCACTTCTTCTCTTTTGAGGGATGATTGTATTGAATGCTGAGCTGAAGTCTATGAACAGCATTTGAATGTTATATACAATATAAACTATTATACTGTTCCTAACGTTGCCTGCCTTTACAGATCTCAAGGACAGCATGATGCTGATTTACTTATCTGATTTATCCATTTATTTCACAGAAATATTGGCTTTGACTCTTTGCTTAATTCTGAAACTTATGAGACTGTGCTTAGTAAATTAATTTAATGGGAATATTGGTTTGACTGAGACAAAAGTCGGAGCAATGCAATGACCAGTACCAGCAATGTCCTGTCCCATCCCAGCAGTGCTTTGCTTTTTGCGATGTCTGAACCTGCTACACCCTGTTCCAGCAATTCTCCATGTCTGAGCCTATCTCTGTTTTGTTTAACCTGGTTTTGCCTGAAAGGCCCTGCCCTGCCTGAACTCTGTCCTGCACTATTACAGACAGTTCCTGCATCAAGATTTGCATAGTTCTAGTCAACTATGCAAAGCAATAATGTGCAAAGTGATGCTCTTGTGCAGTCTGTTCTAATGACGAAATGATTTCCATGCCAATTATTGTGAAGGGAACCCTGTTTAAAGGTAATTGGTCTAATGGGTCTAATGCTTTTGTGGCAGCCAACAGATTTACTAACTGACATTTAAAACATAATGCACACCATCAGAAATGGATGATGTTGAGGACTTTAAATACAGTGGCTGGCCAAGGAAATTTAATGCAGAAGTTGAAAGACACATCAGAATCAAAATCGGGTTTTATTCGTCAAGTGTATTGACACACAAGGAGGTTGATTACGACTGTTTGTGGCTTTCAAAGTACAGACCAACATAAAACACTGTACATTTGTTATAAGCAAAACAGTATACAAGGAAAACTTGGATTGCGAGTAACGTGGTTTGCGAGTGTTCCACAAGACAAGCAAAGATTTTTAATAAATTTTGACTTGGTAAATGAACAAGTCTTGGTTTACGAGTACCGAGTATCATGTATCACGCATACGTTTCTTGTTTTGACGCCGGGCGTCACGTGATCACAATTGAGCCAACGGTTTTTCTCTCTTTTGCGCCACGGAATTGTGGGTAATCGTCTCCTCTGCTGGGTCTTAGTACGCATCTCTTACTGGTATAATCAACATCCGTGCATGCGTGTACTGTTTACTATAACACTGTGACCACGTATGTGCATGTAAAACATATTTTATTTTGTGTCTGTATGCGTGTGTGAACAGCACGCAAGTAAAGCAAAAATCTCATTAGAAAGGTTAAAAATCCATTTTCTCCCTCTGCTCAAGGCTTAGCCTGCTCTTTGCCTGCTCTGTGTGTCATTGGACACCGTGCCACTCACACAAACCCCTCCTACTTTCGCCTTCACAGACACACACACACTCTTTTTTCTCTGCTCTACACAGAATCACTGCTCTGTCGCGATTCTTTTCAAAGGTAAAGTGCAGGTTAGTTTGTTTTATTTTAACTTTACAGCAGTGATTCTGTTAGTGTGTCGCTCAATCAAGTGTCATTAGAGAGATTTCTTGTTTATTTTTCCAATTGAACAGCGTTTCCGTTGTGTGTGTGAAAAGAGTGGAGGAAGGGTAACTGTAAGACGAGAAGGGGAAGAGGGGAGCTTACTTTAGATTCTCACACACACACACACACACACACACACACACACACACACACTGCACCTGCGCGCACAAACGGAAACACTTATCTGTCGGGATTTATTTTTAAGTTTCCATTATTTCTTATGGGAAAATTTTAATTGGTTTACGAATGTTTTGGAATATGAGCCCACTTCCGGAACGAATTATGCTCGTAATCCAAGGTTCCACTGTACATGATTACTATATATAAGTACATGACTCAATATATAACAGATGTTTATAAAGTGAGAGTGCAAGATAATGCAAGTAACCTTAGTGTGTATCACATATACTATATTAAGTAGTGCAAATAGCAAGTGGCAGTAATGTGCAGTAGGGTGTAAGTTTTTTTTTTTTTTTTTTTTTTCTTTTTTTTTTTTTAAACATGTTGGTGCCTTCATATAGCGGAATGCATACAGTCCAGTTCAACTGTTTGTGAGGATGATCGCTTGAGGAAAGAAACTGTTCCAGTGAAAGGTTATGACAAAAAAATAAATAAAAATATACTCATTTTACATTCCCATATTATGTTAGTGGTAAAATTTCCCTTTATAAAAGTAATGATAACTTTTGGTCTACCTTCCATATCTGAAAACCCAAATACATTGTTTAAACCCTGCCCATTAACAAACTTGTAAGACTTTGACCTATGCTGTGTCGCCAGCACATATGTGTCTCTTAATTTTGGGCCTAAAATGTTCATTTACATCAGTTCTGATCCTTACATTGTGGAGTAGGAGCATTTTTCTTGCAGAGGTTTGGAGATAAGCCCAAATTCAATCTAGGGTTATTCTTTTCACAAAAAAATAACCCCTGCTAAATGTAACTATGGCAATCAAGAGCTGCTGTTTGTGAACCGCTCATTGGAAGAATGGTGGCACAGGCTAGAGGAAGCATATATTTTAAATATTAACAGATCACAAACCCTTAAGTAAATAAAGTCAGTTTAGCAGACTACCAGAGTGTGAGGAGTCTGTAGAGAATTTTCACATCTGTTTACTGGTTCTTGTAGAGTACAAGTCAGGGAAAGGGGGAATGGAAGCTCCAATTATTTTTTCTGCTGTTTTTACTGTTTGCTGCAGTCTGTTCCTGTCAGAAAGTGCATTCTCTGTTGTGCCTTTTTGAGGATGGTGTTGATGCTGGATTCCCATTTCAGGTTATGGTCTCATTTCCATCTTGGATGAGTCAAATGAGTGTAGGGTTGTCTGCAAACTTCAGAAGTTTGACAGGAAAGTCCTTGGATGTGCAGTCATTAGTACAAAGGGAGAATAGCAGTGGGTAGAGGACACATCCCTGCGGAGCACCAGTGCCGACTATCTGTTTGCTAGAAGTAAATCCTACCAGCCTCACCTGCTGTTTCCTGACTGTCAGGAAGCTGGTGATCCACTGACATATGCAGAATGTAGTGCATCCCCATGTTAACCACATCATCCACTGATCTGTTTGCTCAGTAGGCAAACTGAAGGGTATTTAATAGCTGCTCTGTGATGTTCTTTAGGTGTGCCAATACCAGTCACTCAAAGGACTTCATGACCACATGATCTTTTGTCTTACCTGGGAGGGGTGGTCTCCTGTAGTTTGTGATGTCTTGCAGGCCTCTCCACACTGATGTAGAATTGTTAGCTGAAAACCTGGTTTCCAGCTTTTCAGTGCAGCTCCATTTAGCCACTCTGATCTCCTTTGCCAGTGAGTCTATTTATACAGGGCTCTAGCAAACTACTGTAGGCAAACACTTCTGTCTCTATGTGTAATCCCAGACAGATTTGATGATGTTGATATCAGGACTCTCTGGAACCCATAATGCCTACTATCAGAAGATGGAGTGCCATCAAGCAAAGAACTGGCAGAAAACAGTGGGACTCAGGTATACCCATATACTGTTTGTGGAAGTATAGGGGCTTGGAAGAATGGCGTCCCAAAAGACATACCTCCAACATGGAAACAAGGCTAGGTGACTCTACTACACACGAAAACATTGGAACAGAAAAATGGTAGCAGGTGCTCAGGACTGATGAGTCAAAATTTTAAATATTTGTCTATAGCATTAGACTAGTTGTTTGCCGAAGGCTTAAAAGTGGTACAACAGCGATTGTCTGCAAGCAACAGTAAAGCATGTTGGAGTTTCTTGCAGGTTTGGGTCTGCATTTCTGCAAATGGAGTTGGAGATTTGGTCACAATTAATTGTGTCCTCAATGCTGAGAAATATAGGTAAATATTTATCCATCATATAATACCATCATGGAGGCATGAATCATGTAAATGAATGTAAATGTCATTCCAGGAAAATGTAAACATTTTGCTAGCAATAATGATGGCGGCACATGAATGTAGTGGTACTGTAAGCACTGTGGCTTCACCCCTTTGGCCATATCATGGGTATAGGCAGTTGCAGCCTGCTGATGTCAGACTTGCGAAAGCAAATAAGTGCATTTGACTAACAGAGAATTTATGTAAATGTTGTTTTTGAAAGCATCCTAAATCACTTGTTTTTTTATGTTTAACACAAATAATGAATGCTAAACATTTATTCGTTTGGATCAATGTGTTCATGTTAGATCTGAACTTTTTGAGCAGAATAACAGAATAAAGTTATGAAAGTAGAAAGCCTGCTACACTAATGCGCTTATTCCAGGCTGGACTGCCTGCTTTACGCCAGAAAGTCTGACCTCCTAGGAACCCCTCTACTGGCCCAAACAACCCAAGTGGCAATACATCAGAGCAGATTCCTGTTAAAGTCCTGTGCAAGTGTTCATGAATGATTCCTGTGTTCAGTTCCTACAAACAGGTGGGTCTCTTCTGCAAGTTGATTGGTGTAAAGTTTTAAAGTTGCATAGTCGAATAAGCGATAAGAGATAATAACAAAGTGAGAGTGGGAGTATTAGAACTTTACGAACAGATGCAAGAAAAGACAGGAAGGTAGCAGCATGGAAGATTTAGCATGTTAATATCAGATCTATGAGGAAGAGAGCAAGAGAGTAGAAATTCCCTTACAGGTTATCTGTTGATTTTTAAGGGTCAGGAACGACTGCAGGACTGCTCTGCCAGGATCATTATTTATGGACATTTTTCAAAACATTTGCATCACCATACTGTGGTTGATGTCATTCAGTTTTATCCCGTTAGTACTCAGCACCAGGACATACTGTAGTTAGGTTGCTATTATCAGTATTTGTATTTTTTGTCTCGTACCTAGGGTTACTAAATTTTGTAAGCATCAGACAGATTCAGACTTATAATTTCTTACAATCTACACTTCTAGCAGATGTACAAAAGAGAATATATTGTTATAACCAACAATGCAATCTACCTGCTGCTATGTCCTCTTTGGATTTGTAATGTGAAAGCCAACTATTAGCATTCAGCTAGTATTTTTCTGGCTAACACAAAAGATTATAAAAAACTGTTACTATTGGCTATTAAAAATTTTACGTGTTCTAAAATCTGTGAGATTTAAAATTGAGGCAGATATTCTTTACATGAATCTTCAAATGCTATTGATTTCATAAATGTTAAAGAATTTATATGTTTTTAACGTTGAAAATGATCTGTTTAATTATAAGACTTAATTGCTTAATTGCAGGACACATGTAAAATATATTTGATAAAATATTTTAAACACAATTCTGTACACACTTTTACTTATATATTTTTACTGATATCATACTTTTTATATTATTATGGAAGTCAAACAATCAAATATTGCCTAAAACATTCTAAGCATGGACATGTTAAAACTGATAGGAGAAATTGAGAAAGAGTACTTTAATGAACCTCATAATATGCACCGTATTTTGACACTTTTTCAAGCCATAGAATTTGGGCCTCTGAAGCGGCTTAATTCTTACAACCAACTGGATAACTTTAGATTTTTAAAAACACTTAAAAGAGGAGGGGAAAGTGGCTATGCATTGCAGCAGCTTCATTCAGTCATTCATTCATTCATATTTATTTTACAAAGCATAATAATGCAGCAATTTAATGTGTTTATTTATGGATTTTAAGTAATTGACTTCATAACATTCCACTTTTTGAGATCTCCACTCATATAACAAGGTTTAAAAATCATAGACTCCATTTTAAAATTTAGGGATGTAACCTACAGTAAATTTCTTGGCAGATGTTCCTCAACATTAATTGTTAATTAAAGTGTATGGTGTTGTTATTTAATTGCAACTATTATTATTATTAATAATAATAATAATAATAATAATTCTTACAGAGAGATACACTGCCAATAGTAGGTACATTTTGTAGATACATACAGTATTTGTAGGGCACTTATACTTAGTCAGTAGGCACAATATTCATGTGAGAAATGACCAAAGCTTTGAATATGAATATGTGAATATGTCCACTGTTCAGCCAGTAAAAAAAATTAAAATCACCATTTCAGAAGAGTCAAATTATTGGGCTGCATCAAGCAAATGAAAGAACAATTGAAATTACTGGATTAGTCAGTCAGTCAGTCATCTTCTATACCGCTTTATCCTGTATTCAGGGTCGTGGGGGCCTGGAGCCTATCCCAGGAAGCTTAGGGCACGAGGCAGGGTACACCCTGGACAGGGTGCCAATCCATCGCAG
>JAQMYL010000006.1:2006466-2020338 GCA_030014365.1 Clarias pachynema | reverse complement strand
ATCACGTTTTCTCTTCCCAGTCAAAAGGCGAGCTGCTGCATTTTGAACGGCTTGTAGCCGTTGAAGTTGTGACTGACCTATATATAACGAATTACAGTAGTCAAGGCGTGACGTGATGAGGAAAAGAATCCCTGAAAAATTCTCACTTGGGTGATAATGGATAGCAGAACAGCTATCTGCATCAGCCAAGGCCAGGACCGTCTTCAGGGTAAACTGGAACGTCCCCAGTCACCACACTCATCCCAGACAGACCACACAGGCCTCCAGAACAAGGGCACCAGGATGAGTCAAACAGGTACAGAAGGGAGAGGGGGTCTGGATCACTGGTAGCTCAGGAGCGACATGTGTAGCTCGACAGAGAGAGACAGGGAGGGGGAGAGAGAGAGAGAGAGAGAGAGAGGTGAAGAAGACATCCTAAGGTTCCTTTTACATTCTTAGGTTCCTAATGGGGTTCCGTACACATCCTAAGGTTTCTAAGGTGGCTCCTTAGACATTCTACATCCCCAGGGGTAGCTTAGACACATCGTTCCTGTGGCAGATTGGCATAAATTGTCCTGTTAAATAGCATGAACATCTGAAACTTTTCCATACCTACCATGAATAGGTTGACGTTTTTACATGCATCTAGCTTTGTTCAGCTTTTTGTCTCTCCTCTGTTTTACACATCCTCTCATACCAACTCCTAATGTACAAAAGCTGCCCACAGATCAATTAGAAGGAATTATGTTACCTCTGTGTGTGTGTGTGTGTGTGTGTGTGTGTGTGTGTGTGTGTGTGTGTGTGTGTGTGTGTATGTGTGTGTGCATGATGAGAGTAACCCTGGATTAGATGTCTGTTACTACCACTACCTCACTAATAAAGAAAAGCCTCAGACAGGATCTGTCATCACATCTTGTTAAATGACAATGTCGTGCTGACGGGAAGCGCGTCTGTAATATGGCTGCCAGCTCAGCATTGGATTTTAATGCAAGGTAAAGAGCACTGAAGCGTTCCGGCTCACTGGGAGGTTCCCGTGATCTTTTCACAGTCTGACCTTCAAAGAATCTCCTGAAAGAAAAAAAAATCATTCAAATTGATGTCTAGAGGAGGGTTCATATTTAATTTAAAAGCTCAAATAACCAAGACTTTATGGGGTTATTTATACTCAATAAACCAGGAGTCTCCTTCTGCTCTTTCTGCAATTTAGCTTTTTGTTGGTGTTGGTGCTGTTTTTACATTTGTTCTGTTTTAATTTTGGCTTCTTATGGGACGGGTTGATAGTTATACAGTGCCACCCAGAAGTATTGGCACTCTTAGCATAAATAAGCAAAAATAATTAGTAGATAAATTACACAAATTAAAGACAATACTTTAAGTTATTAAAAACAAAATAATTCAATTCATTAATTAACAGCATTAGTTTCAACAAACAAAACAAAAATATTGGCGGCACGTGGCTTAGTGGTTTGCACTGTCGCCTTGCACCTTGCGCCTTGATTCCTGCCTCAGGTCTGTGTGCATGGAGTTTGCATGTTCACCCTTTGCTCAAGCCAAAATCAAACTTTAATCATAGACATGCATGCCATTAGCCAAAAATGACTATGGAAATATATAAGCAATATGTGCTCATATTTAGGGTGTTGGCATTAATCAAATTAACTGCTATTGTAATGACTAGTTAAGTACCTGATCTGAACAACCTAGATATCTGAGACGTCAGCGTCTGTCAGTTATCATTTAATTCTTTTCTTCTTTTTTTTTTATTATTAAACATCAAATGTCACTATTCCACGCAAAATAACCTGAAAGATTCTGAACATCCTGGCTGACAAGCCAAAGTGACACCCCATACAAGACCTGGACTTGTGACCTTTAGTGAGGAACTTCATGCTATTACAGTATGTCGATCAGTCAAACTTCCATCAGTACTTAAATTTCTTGTACGAGCAACCTTCAGCATAGACACTCTCCTGTGCTGGACTCCTGTCCATCATCATTAGAATTTGTGTGTCATGACAGTGCTTTAAATTTCACTTGTAGTGGCATAGCAGTCATCCATATCTGCTCCATAAAGACTGACTACAGGTATTCCATATGGCTCGGTGGTGGGTCCTCTATACCTGATCCCTCAGTTAGATCATGTCCTGACATATTTTTTTTTCCTCACTCATCCACTCATGTTTCTGCATCGATCTCTGCATGTCATGGACAGCAGTTCATCAGCTGAAACTAAATCCCAGCCAGACTTGAGCTGCTTGGCTGTACTTGGTCAATCCCTTTGTCATTTTGGACTACTGCATCTCAACATTGGTATCCGACTCCTGCAACTGATCCGGAATGCTGCTGTGTGACTTGCTTTTAAAATCCCCAGGTTCTCCCACACCAACCTATTCATTAGATTTTTAAATCCAATGCTTGCCTGCAAAACAAAAAAACAGACCCACTTACTACGCTCCCTCAGATTGTCCAGCAATGCTTGACTGGACCCCCATCTCTCAAAGAAGACATGCATCAAGTCTAGCATACAGAAAAAAATAAAATGCAATGCACATATTAACATCTGACATATCTAGCTATGATATAAAGGTTTATATATATATACTTTTTTTTTTTTTAATAAGTATTGTGCATAAAATACAAACTACTCATAAACAGTGTAAGCCTGACAAGTTTGTGTTGTGCACTAAGTTTTGGTCATGGCATTTATAATGTATGATTTACAGCAGGCATCACTAAATGGATCCAGACCGAGAGACAGTTCTTTGCGGACCCTAATGCTTTTCGGATAAATGAGATTAATTAAAATACCAGTAATCTAGTGCATTTTTCCCTCACGGTGGGCATGGTTATATGCGTCACTCAACAGAGCCAATCAATGTGATAGTATAATGTGTATAGACAGTGTGTGGAAGAAAGAAAAATAAATGCATGACACAGCATGGTTTACTCAAAAAAAAGTCTATGACTAGACTATAAGGGCATATGGTGGTTGAGTGGTAGGTTTCTCGTCTGCCATGTGGAAGGCCTGGGTTCAAATACCAGCCACTGGATGCAGTGCTGGTCCCAAGCCCAGATAAAATAGGAGGGTTGCATCAGGAAGGGAATCCGGTGTAAAGTCTGTGCCAAGCTTTTGTGCAGATTTTATATATTGTTTTGTTTAAATATGCGTCTGATGTGATTTTAATTATGTTATTTTATTATTTTATAAATTGTTTTATTTATTTTTATTATTATCTTGTTTTTTATTTTATTTTATTAGATTACTATGTTATTTTATTTTTTATGTGAAGCACTTTGGGACAGTCTTGGTTGTTAAAGTGCTATACAAATAAAGTTGAGTTGAGTTGAGTTGAGATTGGATGGTTTGCTGTGGCGACCCCTTGCCAGAAGCAGATGAAAGACCACTGACCAGACTATGACTAGACTATGAATACTCTAAAATTTCAAAGATGAATGGACAGATCAATGTATGTTTATTGTTCCTGGACAAAGTTTAAAACAAGTTTGTCACAAATGTTCCAAAACTGTGGCGATAATAAAAAGCAGTAAAGTGAAGCGGTAAAACATGGGTCATTAGAGCAAACATGTCCGCAGCAGACCGAGGTAAGGCCGTGTAAAATACCTGAACTGAGAGTGTAGGGCCAGGGGTAGCTCAGTGGTTAAGGCATTGTACTACGGTTCGGAAGATCCCAGGTTCAAACCTCATAACCACCAAGTTGCCACTGTTGGGCCCTTGAGCAAGGCCCTTAACCCTCAATTGCTCAGATGTATAATGAGATAAAAATGTAAGTCTCTCTGGATAAGAGTGTCTGCCAAATGCCTAAATGTAGTATGACAGAATCCTTTCACATTCATTTACTGCCCAAAGAAGATTCACTAAAGATCAATTAAAGATTGTTGTGTCTATTCCATACAAATACAAGGAAATATACAAGGCCATCAAAGATCAAATGGTACTCATGTTTAATGTAGTTACTGAAAACAGACAGTAAATATGTAACGTTGTTTCGTTTCACTGTATACTGAACAGAATATGTTGGAAATGGCAATAAAATCCTACTTAACTTGACTTGACTATTGAAATGTTATGAAAATGTAAAATTCCTTATTTTTTATTGACATACAATGACTGCATATATAGGGATCTGAATCACAAGCACAAACATGAAATTCGGACCTCGGCTCAAAGAAAATCCTATTGATCGAACCTTCTTAAATTTGAATTCAGGACCCTTTACAGGCTTTACAGTAATCATTATGGAGAAGCAAGATATAAAAGGACACTAAGCACGTGCTTAGAGAATGTGAGAAGGAGAGAGAATGAGAACCCAAAATAATTGCACTTGATAAAATGAAGAGGAGTCAGAGAAGTTAACAGAAAGTTAACAGACATATAATTTTAGAACTCATTAAAAAATAGCATAAATTACTAACTATGGTGATGTTTCTGGACTGTGGAGATAAAGTAAAGAAAACATTTCTGTTCATAATTTTTCCTAGGAACACAACCATGAATAAAGAACGGGACAAAAACATCCCCTGGTAGCAACTTCCATGCTTTTTCCTGGAGCACCACGTCATACGGCAGAAATGATAACTAAGTGGCTCTGGAAACAAAAACATTTTGGGTCCACGGTCAGGAAACTCCTCAGACCTTAATCCCATTGAGAACTTGTGGGTGATCCTGGTGGACAAACAAAAACAGGTGGACAAGCTCCAGTATTATACAAGAATGGGCTGCACCATCAGCATGCCATGGTGAATTGCAGAGGTCTTGAAAAAGAAGGGTCCACCCAGCAAATACTGAATCTTAATGTAATTGTCAATAAAAGCCTTTGACACTTATGAAATGCTTGCAGTTATACCAGAGTAACATCTGACAGAAAGGTCTAAGAACACTGAAGCAGCAGACATTGAGACAATGAACGGTGTCATTCTCAAAACTGCTGTCATGCTCGAATTAAAGGCAGTATGATGAAGATGCGTGTGATGATGAGGAGCGAGTCTGGCTCTCTGATTGGACGGTGACTCTGACCTCCTTCCCCTCTGACGCTCTCCTGGTTGCGTGGAAACTGGGGCGAAGGACTTCCTTGAGCACGCGCGCGCGACGCATTAGTCGGGGATTCTCAACACGAGCGCTGCATTTCTCTCGCGCTCTCTCTCTCTCTCGCACGCACGCACGCACGCGCACGGTCTCTCGCGCGTGCTGTTCTCGCGCCTGTGTCGCGCTCCACGAAGTGCAGATGTGACGGGGGAAGTTTCCACCGAGAACCGTGAGTCTGAGACACGCGCGGGGTTTTAGGGCTTATGCAGTGTGAGTTATTGCAAGAGTGTGTGTGTGTGTGTGTTTGTGTGTGTATGTGAGAGATATGCAAAGCATGTGGTAACTTGTCTTTTCATTGCACTCCATGGCTTTCCTCTCAATATTAATATTATTGTTATTGTTATTATTATTATTCTGCTGTTCTTTCAGTGTTAATACCAGAACACCGGTGTTTTCATGTTAGTCCACACATTGTCCTCCTGTCCACCTACATTTATTTCCACCGGCTGCAGAATTAAACATTTAATTGTGTTACCTTTCATAAGAAAAATTGCAGAAGTGTCTCATTAGGTCTGTTATTACATATAATTTCCCATTTTGCCCCAATGCCTTGATAGATGGAACACATGGACACAGATTGTTTTATGATTTATATGATAATATGCTGTTTAACAATGTAAAGTATCATGTCTTAATTGAAAAAATTATTTGCATGTAAACTTTAATAAGTACTAAATTATAAAATGTTTGTGTACACATAATTCTGTCAGTTTAAAAATGTCTGATTTTGATTAAAATTGCGATTCTATAAATATCACGATTCCATAAATTGTATCAAAATCAGGGGAAAATGTATCCTGATTCAATGTTACTTTTTTCCCTGATTTTGTTACAATTTTAAACCTTTTAAAAAAGTTTAATGAGTAATTAAATGTACCCCGTTCATTATAACATTAATTTTCTCACTTAAAAACCAAGCGCAGCATTTAAACAATACAAACTAAGAGTTTAACATTTGTTACAAATGTTAAGAGTTACAATTTTTAAAAGATTCTCATTTATCTGAGCAGTGTGTATGTCTGTCCTCCACCATAATTATTATTTCGAAACAAACTTAGGAAATAATTCACATCTGTTCAAAGTGCGCTACCCGTAGGATTATAAAGAAATGGTGACATTTTCCCAACTTAAAATTCCACCAAATTCACCAAATTCATTCAAATTCTCACACGGGGGCTTCACATTACGACAAATTAGCGCTCGCTGTGTTACGAGACTGGTTTAAGTGTGTGTAATGAGTGGGTTTTAGACTCATTCACTCAGAGTTTGGAGAAAAAGTTAAATCGGAGGTTTTTAACCTGCATGAGTTTTGATAACGTGACGCCATAAAAATGTGTTTCAGTTTTGCCACTTGGAAGCTTCTACCTTCGGTATGGAATCGGTTATATCTGAGGCCGATCAGCCAATCACACAATAACCAGCAGGCTATTATAAACATGAAAAATATCTATATTTTTTAATTGATTTTGTAGTCAGTGTGGCGATACATGAATCATCACACAAAAGAATCACGATTTATAAATGAACTGATCTCTACAAAATTTATCAACACTTTGTTTGTATGACATTCATGTTTATGTCGCACATAAACATTATGAACAGGTTAGTTCCTGTTATCCATGTAAATTTTACATGGATTTTAAGTCCATTTACGTCTCCAAGTCTGTATGAATGAGCTGTTACTATAGAAACACTAACATAATAGAAACTGACCAATCAGTATCCAGAGCAGCACAGCACTATGGTGTGTGTTTGCAGATATTAAGTTGTTTTTTTTTTTTGTCAGGGAACACACTACAGATCACCTAGGAGAATTTAAAAATTGATTATTTGATCTTAGACTTTGTGTGCTTTGGGCCTGTTATGAAGAATGTCGATACTGGATTTCCCGATACGTTGGTGTTTTTAACAAACAAGTCAGAAAATACTCTGTGTCGTTCTAACCTTTGCCGTTTCCCTGATCTATGACTATGATGGCAAATAGTTTAACGATGCTGATTGATGGGTGCAGTAATAAGTTTGTTGTGGCATATACTTCAATTTTATTAAGAGCGCTGTTCCTTTAAGTGGTTTTAGTGCTATTGAATGAACCTGTGACCTTCGTTCGACCATGCACTGGACATCACACAAGGCACGAGATCAATATTTGTGGGAGTGAACAGAGATGAGGGAAGAGAAAGCCTGGAAGCCATGAAAAGGTAACTGGAGATCATTTAGCATTCCGACGCATAAACCAACAATGTTATTAGCCTGGTTATGCCACTCAGCTGTTCTGATTGGTGAGCCGTCCTTGGTAAACGAAAACACTTGGGGATATGCTCTTATAGGAAATCTATCCACTTCGAGGTGGAAACAGTAACCTCAGGCTTAATAATACATAAAAGAACTGATTTATTGCGTATACCTTAACGTTCGTAAGTCATGTTAATCTCCAGAAAGGCTTTTATGGTGGCAGTAGAGCCCGTGGGTCCTCCTGCGGACACATCGATCACCATGAGATTTGATTGACATCCTCATCCAGACCTTATTGACAGCATTTGATTGACATCCTTATCCCGAGCAACTTACATTTCTATCTTAATATACATCCGAGCAGTTAAGGGCCTTGCTTAGGAGCCCAACTGGGGCTCCTTGTTTGTGGTGGGGTTTGATCCTTGGAACCTTCCAGACCATAATCCAATGCCTTTACCACTGAGCTACCCCTGCTCTACACTGATCTACGCCTGCCCTACGAGGTTCCTCATCAAGTCATGTCAGGAACATGGTCTTGTTTTCTAAGAGGGCAGAAATGACAATGCTTTGAAGTGCAATATTCCTTGCATATAATAAGCACTCTATATTCATTAACACAGTTCATAGAAGGCAGAATGAAGGTCTCATGCTGTGTCATGTTGCCTTTCAGAAACTCTGGTTCTTGAAGCACCTTATGACCCTCTTCTTCTTCCTCTGTAATATAAGACTCATAGCACTCGACCCCTGTCTTTCTATGATGTCATCCACTCCGTATTCCTTCCCTCTCCAGTTGTATGTTTTATTTCTTCTTCTCTTTTTCCTCTTCACTTATCAGCTAATTTTTTTAAACACTTTTATTGGACGAACAGAAAGAAAAACCACGGAAGCGTAGCCATTAGTGTCTGGCCGCTTTGAAGAGCGGGATGATGTTACCGCTCCGACTTATCTCCACGGTCCTTATTTGCTCTGGCACTTAAGCTACATTATCGTGAGGAGGTAAACCGACGCCCCTTTGGCCGAGCAGGGTCTCTATTCAGCACAGCGCCAGCGCAACTATGGCGGGTTGTTTTGAAAAACGAGAGGAGATAACCATCTCGGCTTGTTTCCTAGCGGACCTTTTGGCAACGGCTGATACAGCGATCCATAAGGAGCTTTAAGGTCAGGACTCTTTCGTTTTCCTTTCTTCCTTTGTTTCCCTCTCGCTCTCTCTCTCTCTCACGTCTTCAGACTTCATTACAGGGCTCATTTCCCTGGCGTGTCGTAACACTGTTGTCCCACTTCAAATGGAAACACACTGCACACTTATTACAGGACCCTTAAAGATCGATTCTTTTTTTTTTCTTTTTTAATCAGCATAAATGGATTCTGTCCAGTCTTCAGTCGTTAATCTTCTCTTAAAGATGCACACAACTTCTGTATCTCGTCTGTTGGAAAGAAAGAAAGAAAGAAAGAAAGAAAGAATTTACTCATCACTGTATTTTGTATTTTTTTTAAAAAGAATGAGCTACTGTTAAAGAAAAAGAATCAACACTTTTTCCACTAAATCGGAATCCCGTGTTCATCAGCGCTGTGATATAACAGGTATAATCAGACAATCATAGGACACAGAACGGAAGACAAGTCTTTACAAAGAAAATGGTCATCCATCGCAAAATATACGGATATTCATCCCATTCAGTCGTTCTGGACTGTTCAGTGGAAGCCCCACGTAAACAATCACGTCCAGTCGTTTCTGTGGTTCAGTTTTGTGTAAGGAGATTTTTACAATATTTTTCATATTGATTATTATATATGAATATGATATATTATTTTTGCTTAAAGGTTCCATTTTTTTACTATTTTTTTCCTTCTTATAAGTCAACACAGATCTTAGAGCTCTACCAAATTATGTGTGTGTGTGTGTGTGTGAATGCCCCAGCTGAAATATTCCACCGATTTATAATTTTTTTTTGTCATACCTCAAACTCCCTCAGGCTCACTCCTCCTCCATATGTGCAGTTGTTTCAGTGTTTATGTAAATGAGCCACACCGTCAGGGGGAGGAGCTCTTCTTCTATGAGGTCATAGTATCTCAAATCTATGAGGTCACAAATCTAATCAGCTTGTTTAACCTTCAGATGGTACAAAAATGCAAAAGGACAAAAAAATCTGCACACTAGAGACCCATATATTAATATCTAAAATGACTGCAAAGTGAATTTTAATTCATAGTTAAAGTGCCCTTTAACATGAGATAAATGCGTCCCCAGTGTCTGCTTTTTGCAACTGTATGCATATAGCTATAGCTTTAAGTTTCCCATCATGGGAAAAAAGGAAGTCCATCCTTTGTAGTTTTTTTTTTTTTTTTCATTGTAGATTTTACATCTTATAACTATTAATGAGTTAAGATAGAAGGTGACGGTCCTTTCATGACAGGACTTAACTTAAAAAAGTATGAAATATAGAACAAGCCGAACAGTTTCCTTCCTCACATATACAGTACTTACACAGAAGACAAAGCGAGCCATGTCTTGCGTGAAACGATTGCGGATTACAGTCCTCAGTGCCTGTGGGATAGGATGGCCAAAATGGCAACCGCGGCTTAAATTGCAGGTCAGACTTACGGTCATGACTTTGACTGTTGTACTTTCTGATTTTGACATGTAGTCTTAAAAAAACTTTGTAAATATATCAACAGTAGACATCAGACTGATTAAATTTTAAAGGTGAAATTTAGGTGAAATCTCTAGTATTTAACTTATTTGGCATTCCAGACACACTAGTCTAGACAATAATTGTTAAAATTACCTTAGGTAAAAAAATAATAATAAATGCTTTGAATAATGCTTCTAGTTTGTTCATCAAAGTGCCAAACAAGGCATGTTTTTCACGCCCTCCTGCTACTCGTTGTCAAACCTGGATTGCCTGAGGTGGAGGTATGAATTAGGACAACGCAGCAGGGATTTCAATCAACCAGTGTTCACAGGGGAAATGTATTAATTCAAGCCCTTTGGCTAAAAGCAGAGGTTTATGAATGCATTTAATGTATGAATATACAGTATAACGTATGAATGTATATATAAATATATATAAAGCCACCTTCATAATTTGGTTGCTCAATACCACACTAAAGCAAAAAAGAAAAAGTGTGTGTGTGTGTGTGTGTGAGAGAGAGAGAGAGAGAGAGAGAGTCCCCGTGCCTACTGCAATTAGAGCATCTACCCTCCATCTGTGCATGAAATAACACACTCCGACTTGCAGGAGCTTTCAGCCATCAACCGGCAGCTTGTTATTCTGCACATGTGTGTGTATGTGTGTGTGTGTGTGTGTGGTAGGTATAAGGGATGCAATTTATTCTGTGTTAATAAGAGGGCAATCAAAGTAGGTTATGCACACACTCACTCACACACACATACACACACACACACGCAATGAGATGTAAGTGTAAAATAACTGGCTACCAGAGCTAATACAGCCAGCTTAAAAAAATGGACAGTGGTCAGATTTTATAGTATATCAAGGTGGTAAGACCATATGGCTAACAAAAAAACATAATAATAATAATAATAATAAGGTTATTTTGAACCACAGCATTCCTATTTAACTTGTAATGTTCTTTTCTTTTTGCCAGACGTGACTGTGACACCTCTTCCTGACCCACAGAAAGTTCTCTGAAGGGAGTATGCCCCCATTTCACCATGTCGCTGCCGTCCTGTTGGCTGCTCCGGCACTCCATGGTTATGTGCTTGCTGCTCCACAGCTTGGTCTTGATGACGCTCTGCTTCCACCATGCAGCCACCTCCTGTTCAAAGCGTTGCTATTGCTCCGAGAGCGAGGGTCTGTCTGGGGGCAAGACCATGCGCTGCAGCAACCTGCGCCTCACCGAGATCCCACGGGACATCCCAAATGACACGCGGCGCCTCTACCTCGACTACAACCTGCTCACCAGTGTTCCTGCCAATGCCTTTCAAGATCTTCCTCTGCTGGCTGAACTCGATCTGTCCCACAATGATCTGGCACTGCTTGAGCCTGGAGCTTTCCGGGGCCTGGCTGCATCGTTGCTATTCCTGGATCTGTCCTCCAACCAGCTGGCAACACTGGACCCCGAGGCTTTCGAAGGGGTGAGGGCTCGATCCAATCTGACTGGTAATCCCTGGCACTGTGACTGCCGGCTACAGATGGCACTTCCACGTCTAGATCTGGAGCCTGTGTCTCTCACCGGCATCGTTTGCCAAACATCAGAGCCTGAGGACTCGGGTGCCCAAGGTGTGCCCTTTCTGCTGGCCAAAGACTTGGACCTATGCGTGGTGCTTAAAAAGACCACAGATGTGGCCATGCTGGTGACCATGTTTGCATGGTTCACCATGGTCATCTCCTACCTGGTCTATTACGTGCGGCATAACCAAGAAGACGCCAGGCGCCACCTGGAGTATCTCAAGTCTCTGCCCAGCAGGCAGGGTAAGTCTGAGGAGTCTTCCACCATTAGCACTGTGGTTTGACAGCAGACCATTGCTAAAGGGAGAAGGTTCTCAGGCAAGCAAAAGCCAACAGGCACGCTCAGAGTCTAACCGGGTAGAGGAACCAGTAACTGGATTATCATGTATGGAAATAACAAGCTTGGTGGACTGCAGCAAACATCAAAGTGGTGGAACATCAAAATATTAACCAGCCTTTAGAAACAAATATGGTGACTTAGCAGGCCGGAAATTTCCTGCCGCAAGACTTCCATTTCAAGGCAAAAACCAACCGTCCTCGGGGAACCTACATGCCAGCATAGCAAAAGAATCGCAGGGGTCATCTAATCTTATCCAGATAAATAATTGATCCAGGACCGGCCGGGCTCCAAGTCTGCACTGGCTGAGTGGTTTATCTGCTCTTGAAGAAGGACAAGTTTTTACTTTCCTTTACATTACTCTAGTTATTTTTGAAAGGATTTCCATTTATTTGCAGGAGCATGTAGCATAAAGAAAGCACTCTCTTCCATTACGATGTTTAGCCCTCCAGACTGCTTTGGGTTTTATATAACAGAGCCACGCATAAGATTCCAAATAAATGGCTAGTAAACGTCAGCTTCAGTCAGCTCTGATGTGAACGTTTTGGTCACCAGCTGGTCCGGCACTTTCCGATTCTTTCAGGGGAAATTACCACAAGAGCAAAACACTGTATTTTTTTAACATTTAATGACAAAGTATATACATTACATCGATCACATTAAATACAGTATTTGATTTTATTGTTCACACTCGTGGTCCTGGAATTTCCTTGTTGAGTATTTTTCCTGGTATTAATTTAAATAATTAAAGCCAAACACTAACACTGTTTGTTTATATCTGAACCCTGGATGTCATCTCGAATGCCTCACAGCTCTAATATCCAAACCTGATCTTGGGTTACAGTCAGATTCTCTGGTTTCCTCCTAATTCCCAAAAACATACCTACAAGTGGATTTGCTATGATAAACTGCATTCATTCTTGTCAAATGCATGAGTAAGTGTGTGTATGTATGTGTGTGTGTTCATGCTGTCTTGTAATGGACTATGCCCAGTGTTCCCAGAATAGGCTCCAGAGCTACATCCAACCTAAACAGGATAAAGTGTTCCCTGAACATGAACAAACAACTCGAGATGCCAGTTAATGTGGGCTCTGATTATTTGCTAGGGTGCCATCAGTTCTGCTGCACTGTCCTCTCACTGATTGGGATCCCATAGTAAAAAAATTTTTTATGAAATTCGTATGTTTGTGCACGTCAACAATAATAACTCCATACACCTGTTCCTGCAGAAACTGCAAGGGTTTTCACTTCTATTTTTAACACATGTTGTGTGAGTGTTGGTGGTTGAGGTCTGGGGGGGGACGGATTCATATTCAGGTTTGGGTTTATTACTAATGAATACAATCGCCTGCATCACCTGTAGCTCAGGTTCTTCAAGCGCTGCCTGATTTTCTTTTTTTTTAGTATTTAGACTCCCAATTTAAAAATCATTAAATAATCAGAAAATCAATTACTTTGAAATGTAACATGAAGGTAAAACAGCTTATAAGTGAAAAATTGATACGTGTGTGTGTCATGAATAAGAAGATGTCAAGCATTGAAATAAATCTAATAAGAAGATCTACATTGGGGTTATATTGCTGCATGAATAGATCTAGTTGCAATTATCATGTTAATCACTGCAATTTTCTGTTCATTTTTGCCCAGTTAAAATTATTACGATTATTTTAATTATTTTAATTTCAATAATGTTTTTAATTTTCATTAATATAACTATTGATCCAGTACTGAGTATTCTAATTTATATTTTTATATTAGGTACTCATGGAAACAATGGGAAACCATAAGATAATTAATTTAAAGTCAATGGATTTTTTTATGCATAATAAAAATTTTACACACTTATTGTAATATAATTCCGTAATATAATTACATTAATTATAATTATATAATATATTACAATTATTGTAATATAATTGATTGTAATAAAAACACACTCATGGTTTGAAGATACAAACCGGATTCCAAAAAAGTTGGAACACTAAACAAATTGTGAATAAAAACTGAATGCAATGATGTGGAGATGG
>JAQMYL010000006.1:1980288-2000657 GCA_030014365.1 Clarias pachynema | reverse complement strand
TAATTGATGTTAATATGGAGTCCAGGTAGTTATTGGAGACTCAGGTAGACTTGTAGGAAATTCCAGTCTTGAACTATGTAGTGTGATTTATCATGTCTTACTCCAAAATACTTGGTGGGTACACTATGAAAACTGAACCTTACGGCATGAATTTAATTCAAATGTTGAGTAGAAGGGAAATTATGAGCAGTTATGTGCCAGATGTTGATCACTTTAACTTGTTAACTATTTCTACGAACTCTTTACCCGTCAATGACAGTCACATGGAAAAAATCTGGAAAATTTGAGCAAACAAAATTATTACTTACATTATAACAACCACGAACAATCAGCAGGTTCACTTCCTCTTACTTAATCCACCACGAGCCACAAAACCCTCAGTCCTGACGTCTTGCCAGTGACGAAAAAGTTACAGCTTCGTTATAGGTTTTCTTATCATTTTGATTCATACACATTCACATTTCATATAAACTTAAATAATCTTTTGATTGTGTAAAGCTGCTTTGCGAAAATGTCAATTGTTAAAACCGCTATACAAATAAAATTGAATTGAATTGAATTGAATTGGTGGCGACACTGGAGACTCCTTCTGTAAAGTTAAATAATTGTCTCCTTGGCAAAGAAGAAGAAGTAGAAGAAGCAGCCTGTATTTGTCACATATGAATGTCACATATGTACCTTTACAAAAACAAGATCACATCAAGCATCAGTTTATTATTAGGCTTAGATTATGGAGAATGTCAGTTAAGCTAGTCAGTGAGTCATTACTATGGAAACGAGAATGTGTCAGTGCTGCTGTTTTAGGAACCTAATCCTAACACCTCCTGACTGGTCAGAACCCAGAACGTAACAGTGGGACAGTATTACAACGTTTGACCAAATACGTCACTGATAATCTTCCTTCATTCATTCATTCATTCATTTTCTATACCGCTTTATCCTGTATTCAGGGTCGCGGGGGGCCTGGAGCCTATCCTAGGAAGCTTCGGGCACGAGGCAGGGTACACCCTGGACAGGGTGCCAATCCATCGCAGGGCATAATCTTCCTTTGTAACTTTAATTTCATTCATCATTGACATCTAAAAGTCGTTGACATTTGAAAGTCGTCTCCTCTTTAGTTCCTTTTGCGCAGTTAGACACAACAGACTTGTTTCCATCCCATCGTTTCATATAATGACGTCTTTTCACTCAGGGTCCAGGATATCTCACCACACGTAGAGTGCACATAAAGAGACATTTTAATTCCCAAATTAAAGTGATTTCCATTTGGTCACTGCGTATTTTATAGAATATAATATGCAAATAAATCACGGTGTGATGAGCTGTAATGGTGTACAGGCCTGGCCTCCGGGTGCACTAACTCCTTCCCTTCTCATAAACTAGAAGAAATCGGAAAGTGAAGTCATAAAGGAAATGACTAAAGACTTTCATAACACTGATTATTATCCGGAGACGTGGCTGTGTGTGTGTGTGTGTGTGTGTGTGCGTGTGTGCAGCTCGGCAGCAGAAACAAATCACTTACTAAACTAATTGCGAGCATTTGCAGGGGAAAACTGATGCAAGAAAATAAAGTCGTCTTTAACCCGTCATTATGACTTCCATTTATTTTTATGCATGAAGTATATAAATATTATCTATTGCTCTTTATAACATTGTTCACAACCGGATGTTTCTTTCTTAGATACAATATTAACCAGTATTAACCCTTTCGGAAATGTTCCAGATTTTGCAGTGTTATATTAAAAAATAATAATAATAATTTTTAAGGAAAAGGCTTCTATTATGTACAATTATTTTTAGTCATATTTAGACATTCAGATGATCTCCAAACAATATTTCCATTTTTGGATTGGCCTGGGTTTAAAAAACATTAAAATATTTTCCTTAATGTGACCTCACGAAAGAATAGCCCCTCCCCAGCTTGTTCCTCTCATTTGCAGCTCTCCAGAGGGGCGTGGCTCTGCAGTAGCTCATTTACATAGACACTGAACCAGTCAATTTGGAGGAGAAGTGAAATTAAGGGAGTTATTTTATGAAAAAGGCATAATTTGAGGTGTATTTCGATTATTTCATTAACACACTTTACACACTCCAGTGGAGTTCTGAGACCTGTATTAACTTGTTAACTGTATTGTACAGTATTCTCTCTCTACGTTGTACCTTAGAAGTAAAAGAGGAACCTATAATTGACCCCCCAAAAGAATTGTAAGGGCGTAAATTCTTTGTGGTAATACCAGCCAACACTGGAGGTCACAAAAATTAGTTGAATGGAGAACGAATTTCCTGAAAATGTCCAGAAGAAGAAGAGCATGACACATTTAGTTTCTCTCTATATTTTCAACAGTACGGCGGTACCTCGGCTTCCCAACGGCCCGCCTCATGAACTTAAGAACGAAAGAAAGAATTTTGCAAGAAATTCGCCTCGGAGCCAAACCCAACTTGTTTCCATCAGTGGAGTTTACATAATTGTTTGTTTGTTAGTTTTTTGCATTTTGTGCAAGATTTAGTGAAGACATACTGTAGCACCAAGAATGTTAGCAATGACGTTAGCGGGAAGAAAATGGAGCCGCTTTCAGTTTCGGTGCCAAGAGGAATCATAATTTAAGGTTAAGTGAGGTTTAATATCTATTTATTTCATATTTTACTTCATTTACGTGTCTTTTCTAAATGTTTTAATTGTTTCTATATGCAGACAAATATGATTATAGCATTGGAAATTGATAAATTGATATTTTTGTGTGCCTGGAACAGATTATCTGCATTTACATTATTTCCTGTATGAAAATGCGAACTCGCTGATTAAATTTGTATGCCGAGGTACCGCTGTATTGCCTGACAAAGTCTCTTTGGAAGTATCACTAGAAAATCTTCATGCTAGCTGCTAGTCACTAAAGTACAGGAGATGCTATTTAACCGGATTGTGTGCGCTTGCTACTGTCGTTTTATGCTAACAATAAAAACAATCCCTTAACCCTGTTACTTTCTACTGTTACTAATTTGAAGCGGCATCAACACAGTGCTTCCAACAAACCATTTCCAAAATAGTGCAGAAAGAAGATGAGGTTGTTGTTGCGCGTCACCGCACAGGACGTCGGAGACGGTCAGAGAAAAGCAAAGTTCAAAGGAACTAAAACGAGCCAAGTCGCGTCTGACAAGCCCTACTGAAATATAGATGGTAAGTCGTCCTTCTTTGACATTTAACTCTCTCTCTCTCTCTCTCTCTCTCTCTCTCACACACACACACACACACACACACACACACACAGAACTGGACAACAGTAGAGACACAACAAGGACCTGAGGATTTAAGAAGATTTGAGGAAATGACCTCAGCTCAGGACTGTGTAAGTGTTATGTGATAAGACAAGGGACAGAGAGAGATCATGCACATACACATAATGAAACATGACATGATTCTCTCTCTCTCTCACACACACTCACACACACACAGGAACTGTGCGTACGGTTTGTTTCTGTGGCCAAAAGACTTTAGGAGCTGTTCCAGACAGCTGAATGGAAAAGTAAACTAATAGGGTGTTGGAGTTAGTTTTGTGTGTGTATGTGTTTGTGTGTGTGTGTGTGTGTGCGTGTGGTATGACAGGTAATGTTATAGCCTGATACCAAACACACACCTGTTGCCTCAGGTTCACTTACATTTTACTGCGGCTCACGTTCCACAGGAGGCGATGGAGAGTTCAGGAGTCCTCTGTTTGTGTGTGTGTGTGTGTGTGTGTCTTATAGAGAATTAATGGTTCTCATCTTCTCCATGGATAAGCACTGATTGAGTGAGTACAGTGCCACCTACTGGAACCAAATATGATGAGAAGGAAATCCAGGGTGCAACAAAAAATAAAATTCAATGTAAAAAAAGGAGGCAAAACTATGAAAATTCATTTTAGATGAGTGAAAGTTTAAGAGCAAAGAGTCTTATATTAAACACTGATGTTTCAGAATGTTTCTGTAGACTTCTGAATTGATTCTACTGCTTCATCATGAATAAAGATAAGAGAGTGTGTTCCAGACCTGCAGGCCCAGGACGTGACACGACCTCCACCGCGCTTCACCCGTCAGCTCGTATGGTTTGGATCAGGAGCCGAGCTTTTCTTTCTCTACACGTTGTGGTTGTTGTTGCTGATGTCACTGACTGCTGCTTTGTTTTCAGGTTTTTCCTTCACAGCTGTCACAATGTTTCCGCCATCAACCGCCGCTATTCATCTTAGCCAACCTGTCCCTTGACTGGTTCTTAGAAAAAAAAACTGAGGGTTCTTCATTTTCCAGGACAGAAGCACTTCAACATGACATGCTCGTCTCCTATAGACAGCTCTTTGGTCTTTAGTATTTATTCTGTTAACAAAAGCAGTCTTCCCAGGTAAAACCTTAAACCAGAGCTGTTTGAAGGGGACATCAAAAAGTTTATCAAGATTAGCGCATCGCTTTTGCCGCTCGTCCTCCCACAGACGCCTTTAAACCCGGCAGTAGAATTCACTCTTGACTGTCTGGCCCCTGGGGACGAATTCTGTCGAACTGCAGACCTGCCTCTGCTTTTTCTGTTGTGGAGATCATGTGCTCGTCACCAGTAACGATCCACGACATGAAGGACGGGTCAACCACGGCAAGCTGACGGAGTTCTTGGCAGACTTTGATGCGATGTTCCTTTCTGCTCCTGAGTCAGCAGCCTGGGGACGAACTGGGCAGAAACACAGCGCATGTTCAAATCACATGTGAGGATCGTCTGGACTGTTCCGTATGACACACCGACAACAGCAGCAATGTTGTGGATTCTTCTCCAACGATTATAACGCACGAGTTGTTGAATGGTTTCGACATTTCCAGGGGTCGAGCTCGTTGAAGGTCTTCCTGATCTCTCGTCGTCTTCCAGTGATGTTCTTCGCCTCTTAAGCTCAAAACACCTCGAACGTCTCATTGCAGCATCGCCGTGGTAACGCATGTGGTCAGAATAGCACCAGTTGCAGAGCTCCCGATGTACAGAGGACAATGTCTTTTGGCACACCGACTTATGAAGGTCGAGCTCCTTGTTACTGTGTGTGCAGCCTTGTGCTGCCATCATTACAAAATTGTAATCGTAATTGTTTAAACAAGCATAATAACAAGATACACCTTGGCAAAAAGTATCACCTGTTAGCCACATATTCCAATATTTGTCGAACAGCTGAACAGTGGATGGGTTTAAATAAAAGGGGTCAACACCATTTTGATTAAAATTATTAGAAAACTGAATCTGAAATTCTGATCATCTCATTCATGTTCACCGTTGGATCTCGAGCTCAAATGTTTTCAGTGTTTAGCAAAAATAAAATGACTGGCCTGGATGTTTTAATACTGGATGTTCTAATTATTTAATAATAAATATTTAAATTTTTTATAATTTTTATAATAATATGTCTACAAATATTTTTGTAAATATTTAATATTTACAAATATTTTTAGCATATTTTTATTACAATATAATATTTTTAAATAATACAATATATTTTAGAAAAAAGTTTTTAAATACTTTTACTGTATTTGTTTTCATTACAAAGGATGGAAGTATAATCATCAAAAATACTCATTAAAAAACACCTAAAAAAATGTTTTTTCTTATAATCATGCACTTTTACATTACAGGAAAGAAAAAACACTTTTTAATATTTATACTCTCTCTGCGCTGAGTGAAGTTCAGACTTTGATGATGGAAAATGATGAATAACATGATGGAAATTCACTTGCACATATTGTGGGCATCACATCTGAAGCTGTGTTAATCAAGTGATGTATGTGTGTGTGTGTGTGTGGTTTTGGGCGTGGGTATGGGAGTTGGGGTGTGTCCCAAAATAGTTATTCTCATACACACCCACCTGTAATTAAATAAAAACATCATAACATTGTATAGTGCGCACGCACACACACACACACACACACACACACACACACGCATATTTGTTTATTATTTGAGATGTATACATGTATGAACAGTACTTTGTATGTACAGTGCTTAGAAAACGCAAGTCATTAGTGTCAGGTCGCTTTTCTTCTTTCTCTGATATCGTTGGGCAGAAGGTCAGCACTGATTCACTAGAAAACAAACTTGTCACAGCATCGTGTGATGGTGAATCAGACTTAGATATATCAGACTTATATGTGACCTCGTCATCTTCGGCGATTCACAGCTTTTCTTGAGAATAAAGTTTGAGGAACTTGCATTGCAGCAACAGATGTGAAGTTAATATCGGCCCACATGTGTGCTGCTCTACTGGGTGCAACGAGAACAGGTGATGTCACATGCGCCGGTGAATAATCGGCCGTTGTACACAATGACACATTACAGCAAAGTAAACCTCGTCATCGGGGGAGATGTGTAACGTATTAATAAATGTTAATTTAGATCATTTAATGGGAACATCTGGACAGCAGATCACCCATTGTTGTTTTGAGTTTTGAGCTTAAGAGGCGAAGAACATCACTGGAAGACGACGAGAGATCAGGAAGACCTTCAACGAGCTCGACCCCTGGAAATGTCGAAACCATTCAACAACTCGTGCATTATGATCGTTGGAGAACAAACCACAACATTGCTGCTGTTGTCGGTGTGTCATACAGTCCAGACGATCCTCACATGTGATTTGAACATGCACTGTGTTTCTGCCCAAAAGCCTGTTTTGGTTCTAAAAAATGGCGATGCTGTGGAGGAACATCAGCTCATAAAATGCAACTAAATCAAGGCTTAATATCTGGATGCTGGTTCAATTTTCAATGCTTATAACCAACAGCTGAGACGTAACCAGTAGAGCCGTACTGAGTGCTGGGCAGTCACTAACATCTTCCCAAAACACTGGTTTTTATAATGAAATACAAGCTCCTGTTCACCCAGTGGACAGGAATGCGAGGGGGCAAGGCCACCTGATGCGACACGGATTCTTTGCTTCAGAATAAAAAAGGTGGCTAGAGCCCCAGGTTGGGGGAGATTGGGGTAGGGATGGTGAACAGGGTGCCGTAGACGCCACGGTGTGGTTGTGTGCTTGTTTGGGTTCCATGTTGAGGAGTGTTCTTCACCACTGTGCAGCTTGCCAAGGATCAGCAATGAATTAACTGTGACCTCTCCCTCGGTGGCCTGCTCATGAGGTTCATCCACATGAGCCTCATGAGCAGGCCACCGAGGGAGAGGTCATGAGGTTCATCCACTTTAAATGACTCAGATCGCAAAACCTAAGTTGGTTTCTTCGCTCTCACGTTGGCCACTTGGCTTTTGGTGCCGGCGAACTGTTGTTGCTGCCTCGACTTCTATGCTCACAGCTCACCGACCTCGTGCGGTCACTTTATTTATTTCATTTGTATCTTTGTTCCACCTCACCTTTATTCTGTTGCAGCCTTTAATAAATGCACTCTATTGTTGACCTCGCCACGTACCTCAATACTCGCTCACTCATCATCTGTATCTCTTTATCCTGTATGCATGGTCGCGGGAGGGCATTTCGGGCACAAGGCGGGGTAGACCCTGGACGGGGTGCTAATCCATCGCAGGGCACGTATACACACACGCAGGGCAATTTGCATGTCTTTGGACTGTGGGAGGAAAGTGCCCTGAGGGCGCATGGACAACATGCTAACTCCATACACGCAGACCTGAGGGCAGGAATCGAACCTGGAGCCTGGAGGTGCAAGGCGACAGTGCAACTAAAATGATTCGGGTTTGTAGTGGCACGCATCTCCTTCCTGTTGTTCTGTGCCAGCAGGGGGCAGTAAGATTATTACTATCCTGATCTACACCTGACCCCAGTTTGGTTTAAAGCGGAAAAAAAGTCATAAAGTAAAATCATTATGTGTTAATGAGTAAATTTGTTTTGCGTAATAATTTATTTCCTTTTTTCCTGTTTTCCTTTTTCCGTTGCTCTGTCTTTTGTGTGTCGTGTGATTACATAACCAGCAAGTGATGCAGCTGGAAGAACATATGACTCAGGTTATTTCTAAACTGTGGCTTTAGTGGACAGAAAGTCACCTAAAGGCTGAAGATTTTTATTTAAAGATGATTTTTTTTCCCATTATTTATTTCTATATCTAGTTACAACACCGAATACATATTTAAGCTCCACCCATTCTGCTTAATCACATCCTATATCCGCAGAAAATGTTACTAACTTCAAAGATTCTGGGGAAAACTGACATCACGTATCTTATCTTATCATTTGTACTATTATAAGTAAATCTTTCATATTCATTCATATATTAAGATTGCGAAAATTACCACATTACTGGCAAGCTTTCACATCTCCACACATTCATTATTATTATTATTATTATTATTATTATTATAATAAAATAAACAAACAAATAAATAAGACTGCCAGTAATCAGCAGCATGATATTATTGTTTTTGGTAAATAAATAAATAAATAACAAAGAATGCCAGCAATCAGCAACATATTATTATTATTATTATTATTATTATTATTATTATTATTATAAAATAAACAAACAAATAAATAAGACTGCCAATAATCAGCAGCATGATATTATTGTTGTTGGTAAATAAATAAATAAATAAATAACAAAGAATGCCAGCAATCAGCAACATATTATTATTATTATTATTATTATTATTATTATTATCTCGACTCACTTAAAAACACAATAAAAAAAATTAAGCTTTTGTTCAACGTTTATGTATCATTACTTTCTTATTAAATACAAGTTCAAGCAAAAAAAATTATTAAATAAAAATATTGACACAATATAATTTTTAACCATATAAATAACAGTTAATGTTGTGTCTCAACACCTTCTGACCGATCAAAATCCACAACTCTATATTTTGCTGTGGTGTAATATAAAATTTCAGCCTGTGATTTTTAAATAAGTAAATAAATGATTTATTAGTCCTTAGACAAGTGACAAGCAATACAGCTGATTCTAGCAGAAGTTTCCTCAGTGTGGACTTTTCTCCAGGATGTTTAATACAGATCTGTGAGATAAAACCAAGATTTCACCATCTGTGGTCACAAAAACCCTTACTCAGTGTATGAGTCAAGCCTTGATAGTGCTGCAAAGAAGAGCTTTGAATGATATTGCAATTCCTGTTAAGTTTGACACAATGAACAAAAAAATTAATAATAATAATAATAATACTTATTATTATTATTATTATATAGATAGACAGATTGTTATTAATTTTAGAGGGAAATTGTAACGTTACAGCAGTTCACAAATTATACAACAACATACAAATAACAACATTATTAGTTAATATTATTATAAGTCACTGATCAGACTCAGTGGGCGGAGTCAAATGCTGATCTACTGCAAGTTTTTCCTTGTCACCGTCGCCCTCGGCTTGTTCATCAGGGACAATCTGATCATTTTGATTCTTACGTATTTCCTCACATTTCTCATACTCACTTCCCTGATTTTCTTTTGATTTTGTAAAGTTTCTTTATAAATAAAATTTTATTAAATTTAATTGTACAATGACAAAGAGGGAAAAAATAAATTTTAAAGAAAGAAAGAAAGAAAGAATATATATGATACACTGTTTACGATAGTGCAGTCAGGTGGGAATCTGAAAACTACACATTAAGGTGGTACAAAATATTGGCATAATAATAAAAATATACCATTTTATGTACATAATAATAAAATAATAATAATAATAATAATAATAATTATTATTATTATTATTATTATAAGCGCATTGTCATAATCCGGGTACTTTGAGTGTACAGTAATTATTTACAGTGAATAAAGGTTTACACTTATTCACCCTTTGAGGCTGTTTAAGATTGTCATGTTACTACTGACATGTTTTTAAGAGGTGAAAAGAAACCAGAAAACCCAGAGAAACTCCATAAAGACATCAGGAAAAAAAAAAACATGCGGAACCGGGGACCTTGAAGTCGGGTCACATTTTTTTATTCTAAACGACTTGGATACAACTGGGTTAAAAGTCCTGCACACAGACCGGACCACAGTGAAGTGATGGTGCTTCATCTGAACGCCGGACCTTATCGATCAATCTCATAAATTTGGTGTATGAATACAGGACAAGTCCTCATAAAACTGCTCACCATTTTCCCAGAAATAATGAAGACTAAAGGTTAAGCAAAAACATTTTAGTCTATGTCATTATTTCTTCAAAGGCAGTGGCGGTTAAGGCTGTGGGTTACTGGGTTACTGATCGGACGGTCGGGGGTTCGAACCCCAGCATCGCCAAGTTGCCACTGTTGAGCCCTTGAGCAAGGCCCTTAACCCTATCTGCTCCAGGAGCGCTGTAAGCTGGCTGACCCTGCGCTCTGACCCCAGTTTCCTAATTGGGATATGTGAAAATTTAGCAATTTCCCTCTGGGATTAATAAAGTTCTATAAAATAAAATAAAAAAGAATTATTCAGCCTCTAAACCATATCATCCCTCTTACTGAGGCGTGAAAGTGTGAATCACTTTAGAATGATGATTATTTAGATTTAAAAAATATATATACATATATATATATATATATATATATATATATATATAAAATTCTGTTTATTTGAGTAGAAATTATAGAAACAGTTAATCTTACTTTAAAAGGGGAAAAGGAACGATGATGAAAGTTTCCTATGACATCATGGAGTTTCCGGCATCCTCTGCCTATTTAAACAACTTTCAGACCTATAGATGGCCAGTATAGCTGACTGAAAGCGTGAAACAAGTTAAAGCTAACATGTACTTCTATCTCGGTGAGTACACGCTCGTTTGCTCTCAGGCTCACTTACAGCTCAGTTAGACTAGAGAGAGGAACTCCAAGTGTAGTGAACCTGTAGTCTGCAAAAGACCTCTGTCTCTGGCTCTGGACCCGGCTGCATGGTTTTGAATCTGCTATTGCAATTTATAGCACGCAGTCCCTCGTATCATGTGTCCGGTGCTCGTCTATTTTCAGCCACACCTTCTGCTTCGACCTGGGTTGGCTGAAGTTGCAGCTGGATAATCCAATGGAAAACTGACGAGTCTTGCTTGTTTTCTTTCTTCCACAGGTGCGTTCCTTGCTCTGAGCACTTTGGGAAGACTCGTGCTTCCAGCTCCAGTACCAGAGACTCAACCTACGCTGGATATAAAAGAGGTCATGAGAAGCCCAGAATTTCAGGACGCCGCCGAGAGCGCTTTAAGCTTGATCACGAAGATCCTCGGCGAGATCCCTGCCGTGCACAAATCGATTATCCACATTACGGTAAGATCTGCGTGTCATGCTGTGAGGCATGAGAGCTTTCACTCTGTACGCGCTCGATACTTGCAGATTTCTTCCCTACATCCTGTCTGAACACGCTTTAAAAATAACTTCTTCCTTTTTTTTTCTTTCGTGTGTTACAGACGCTGTCTCTAGACAAGAGTGATTTGAGCGAACTGCAGCACATCAAGAAGACCCTGGATTTACCAAAACCGAGTCCTCTTCAGCCTCTCCCAGACAAGTGTAACCTGGTGAGGACATTAATATGTCTTGCTAACACACAATATATCGACAGCGCAGGAATCGCTTGCTCAAGAGTACTAAAACATGCTGCATGATTTATTGGTTTAACTTCAGTGCACTCTCTCTCTCTCTCTTTCTCTCCAGGAGAGTTCCTTGAGCAGCATGGTCGAGGGTCTGAAGTTGCACAAGACACTGCTGAAGGTGATCGCAGAGCTGCCGCATTTTAAATCCAAGAACCTGGGTGACCTCCCGTATGACCTGCGCGATGCGTTGATGCACCTCCACAAGGTGAGACGCCGCTCGCTTTAAGCAGCACCAAACTGTTGCCCGTTTTTGTCTTCTCTCACTCTGAATCTGTACGACATGATTCATCCTCATTGCTTTCATTCCTCTCCAGATGCAGCATTTGATTAAGGCGGTGAAAACACCAGAGAAGGTTTCAGAAAGCCAGCTGAAAGAGGACTTGACTCGTAAGGTGAAAAGTGAATACTTTTCCCAGGTGGCAGCACATCTGACTCTGCTCCAGCTGAGAGACTTCGCCGAGGACGTCAGCCGCAGCCTCAATTGCAAGAACAGCTCAGAACAGGAGAATTAAGAGCCATGAATCCGTGGGACCCCTGGAGCACATGACCACAAACCTCCGTTTCTTTTTTGTGTTTGTTTTTTCCTCCGTATTTGTTTATCACCATCTGGGAGCACATGGACTTTAACAATGCCATTATTTATTTATTTGTTTGTTCGTTAATTTATTGATGACTGTATGCATCACCCATTGTGAGCGAGTGAGTAATTTCATGACATTACTGGGTTTCTTTACTAATTCTCTGATGACTTGTCATGTGATATGTGGGTGAGGATGAGGAGGATGATGTGTTTTAATCATCATCTGTACGCCGCTTACGATCTACATTAGGTCACCTGGGCTGAATTGTTATATCAACGTCAAACGAGTATCCGTGCTAAAGATAGATATATTTATGTATTTATTTATTTATTGCTTTATTTATTTATTTTCCTGCATTTAGAAGAATGTCTTGTCATAACTGCGATTGTTTTGTTTTTTATTATAATATGAACATGTTTATATTATTACAATGTAATAAGTTTTATTGCTAAATCCTATAAGACTTGCTATTGTTTTGTTTTTTTTTTGTCTTAAACGACTCCAGCGTGTTAAAATTCACTTATACCACTTCAGCGCTGTTATTTCAGCCAAAGTGAAAATATGAACTAATAACAGTGAAAATAGTCAGTTTATCTTTTCTAATTAACATCTATTGATGCAGGTGTTTGTTTAAATTAGTATCTTATTTTTAAGTAGATTATTAAATCCGGCACATAACTGTTCATAACATCACTTTTGCTTAACATTTAGATTTCACTTATGGAGCAGATTAAACTTCAGTCAGAGATCTAAGGACTGCAAAGGTTTCAGTAAATTCTAGACAGACACTTTTGCGTGTACTGCAGTGTATGAAATGTAAAGATATCATTGAAAGAGCGAGTTCTGAGCCACGTACAGATGAAACCTTTCTTTTATTTTTATATATTTAAATAATTTATTTTATTTATAATATGTACTTGTTAATATTATTACTATTTAATAAATTTTATTGTTACATCCTGCAAGACATGCTTTTGTATTTTCTTCTTGGTTTTTTATTTAGAAATATTTATTGTTCTTTAACAATTTCAAAAATTGATGCATTTCTTTCAGGTCGACTAAATTACAATTTTTTTTTAATGAAATTTAATGGTAAAATAAAAGGTAAAAAAATAAAGAAAATGGGGGAAAATGGAGTAATAATAATAATAAAAAGAAGAAGAAAAAGAAGAATATACATTAAGAAATTAAAAAACAAAACTTTAAGTGTTTTCAGAAATTGAAAAACTGGAAAAGTGCAAAGAAAAAAAAAGAAGAAACTGAAGAAATTGAGCAATTTTCTGAATGAGGTGACGACCGGGTGACTTGAGGCCAAGTCGGAAAAATGGGACGTAACTACAGCAACAGCTCAGGAATTACAGACGTTGTGGTTTTGACAAAAAGTAAAAAAGATGAGATTCAATCCTCAATCACAAATTAACAAAATCTTAGCTTTTTACATTCTAATTTATCTGGATACTTTATGCAGTGTCAAATTTTTTGTTAAAAACCTAGAGTTTGGAAACCTTGATTAAACAGCAATCTGCTGGCACGTCTAACTTCTTTCTTTTCTAGGAAACTCTCCACAGTGTTTGGTGAAATGCGTGGCAACTCCGTCTGTATTGCGCAGCATCGTGACGTTCTTCAGCTTTAGAACAGAAAGGGAACTCGTCACATGAGTATGTACTCACTCAAACTATTTTTACCAGCGTCCGCGGATCCAATTTGTCATCTGTTAAAATTCATTCATCTTTTGGAGGGGAAATCCCTTTTTTCCCACAATAAAATGTTCCAATATTTCAACAAGAGAAACTGGCTTTTCCTTAAAAAGAAAAAAAGAAGGAAAAAAAGATGGCAACATAGTACATAACATTTTCTAGTTTTTTTTTTTATAAAAATTTTTTTTATAGCGTTTCACTCCATGTCTTTTAACCTATCAATTTTGATAAAATGTTGACTGATTTAAGAACAAAATAAAACTTGATTTTTGTTTATTAAAGAAGTACACATCATACTTTTTCATCCATCTGATTTTATGAAACAAATTCCCACTTGGGCACTTTTCTGTCTTGAAGATAAAGAGGTTAATTTTTACAAAAGATATTACAAAGAAGCGTAAACTCCTCTGTCCTGTAGACGTGGGAGAACTCGACATTACAGCACTGACACTGGAGACTCCTTCCGTACATTACAGTAACACACTTCCTCTTAGGGAAACATTATTTCAGCGATTACATGGAGGAAGTAAACAAGTTGCTATTGTAGAAACGATAATGTATTGGAACAAACACAGTAATACAGTATAAACCCGCACTTCTGTTAAACTAAATTCATTTATCTGAAAGTCTTCTGCCTGATTAGAACCCAGACTTCAGCAGTGCTGTGATACAAAACACAGATCACATCTGATACCTTCGACCACCTCGCTGATGACTACAGCGCTTTCTTTAGTTTTCTTTTCCTGCTTTGAATCTAAAGACATTTTGAAAGAAACTTTATTCCTAATTTCACTTTGATGCTGTAAGACTCTTGAAAGTCTCGATTAGTAACCGTACTTCACCAGTCTTACTTTTACACCTCATACAGCAACTTCCACCCGCTTCTTTAACTCTGTCTTCAAACCTCTTTTGATAATTTCGTTCTTTGCTTGAGTTATGATTTTAAGTTCTTGTGTGAAGCACTTTCTGCAGCTACCAATTTTACGTGTGTTCCCAATATTAGAGATATTTGACCTTAATGTTTAAACATAATGTTTAAATGAGTCATTACTGTTGGTAGTCAATTTAATTTAAGAATAGGGTAAAAGTTCTTACTACAAAAAAACTAATCAGTTCATTTAATAAAAAACTGAATTTCAAAAAATACTGATCTAATAAAAAGAAAACAGATAAATAATTTACAGGCCATAGCGATGTTTTCTAATCTCCTATTTAATAAGTGGGACTAAATGTTGCATTATGTCAGAAGTTTCCTGCGTATTAAAACTATTATTTAACATAAAAACGTTCAGTATTAGTCATATTAGTAACTTTAACAAATGTATTAGTTGACAGATGAAATTACTCAGAGGAGCATTAGCAGAAGAAACGTGGTACTGATTAAAAAAAAAAAAAGAAAAAAAAATATATATATATATATACACATATATACAGTTTCAAATTTCTGTCTAACGAGACTCACTAACTTTTAACCTTAACTGATCTACTTGAAATGATAGTTATTGTGAAATTGATTTCAAAACAGTCATGTTTAAATGGGACAAAAGTAATGGGACCCCACAAAAGGCAGAAGAGGTAAAGTTTGATGTAATTTGTGGCAAAGAAAGTTAACATATGTAAATCAGCCAGGATCTTCATCTGGCTTGAAAACAAATGAAACAGTTGTAACAAATTTACTGCACAACTGAAAATAAAAGTGTGAGTTTCACTAATTGGTCAATATTGATACATGATTTGTCTACCAATAGCAATTTATTTTATTAACACAGCTGTCCATTCTACAAATTTTATGAGGTCAAAACCGAGACTTTAATTGAAATTTCGACAGATTTAAATGTCTGACGAAAAAAGGCGTAAAAGCAACTGACATCTACAGCGCAGTACGGTGACGAGACTCTTAACCGCAGTAAACCGTTTAAATTAAAGTAAAAATCTTTCAATTATGAAGAAGGCCGTGCGTCTGTGAATGACGATCCCGGCCGAGGTGGCTCGGAGCCCAACGCAGTCGTTCCCATGAATATTCGGCGAGTGGAACACCTGATCCTTGAAAATCAACGGGTAACTTGTTGCCAACTTGTACACACAATCATTCACCAACACCAGTTGCACGTTACAGGAACTCGGCTGGGAGATTCTGCCACATCCCCTGTACGTCCTGACCTCGCTCCAAGACATTTCCACATGTTTGGGCCATGGATGGAGTTCCTGGGAGGCCGGCATTTCAAACATAAACCTTGGTTCTGGTGTACTGAATAAAGCCTCTACCTTAATGGTATACAAGCACTAGTGAATCACTGGGATAGAACCGGGAGATTACAGATACAGTATGCAGAAATAATGTCAGTTTTTACACTCACAACTGTTAAAAAGATTTAAAAGCTAATCAAAAGTTCAAAAGATAAAAGCTGATGATGTTAAGTGATGTTCATTAGGAATGTTTTGGACACAAAAACATCTAAAAAAAATATGTGTTATGTTAGCTACACCAAATACACAGATTGTTTTAATTCTCAGCTAACACACAAAAAGTGTACAGTTTGCAGGTTTAGAGACGGCCGTGAGACTGCAGTTAATAAAGTGGCACTAAATAAAAGTAAATAAAATGTAGCCCATGTGGCCTGGTTATAGTTTGTGCGGGTGTAATGTTGGCACATAAATCTTATTAAAATGCAGCAGCTGAGTTTTTTTTTTTCTTTTTTGCTTTGCATGCAAATTTGTCCCATTATGGCAACATCAGCATTAGTGTGGGTTCAATGTTATATATTTGGTTTCACACATTTACAAACACACACACACACACACACACACACACACACACACACACACACTTCCGTGGAAACTGTGCATGAACACTGGGAAACATTATAGACAGCTTACCACAGTAAAAAAAATTAAAATATTTTAATCCTCAACTCTGATGTAGTAAATGAATTTTACTCATTTTCAAACTTGACTTTTGTCTTCTTCTTCTGTTTTTTTTTTTGTAAAGCAACCTTTATCTTGATTATTGATGATTTGGATGAAGTTTTCGTAACGTGTTATTTGATAGAATAGTGACAATTTTAAGGTTTATTTTATTTTAAGACAAACTACTTTTAAATGAAAGTTTTTCAAATTTTGAGTTTGAACTGCTGATTAAAATTTTTTCATCACAAACTTAATATTAAACAACCAGAGATTTCACTTTACCAATAAAATAAAAGTTCAGATGCTAAGTCAGTTAATAAATCACAATTTATTGAGTATAAAAAAAAACAAGTTCTATATACAAACATGAGCCTATTATTTTTATTTTTCGTTACTTTTCTTGTCTTTTTATGGTGATGTTCGTAAGCGTCTGATGGGACCCAACGACCCAAGAGTTGTGAAAATAAATGACATCACCATTCTTCAGAAGTTCCAGGCATACTTCAAAAGTGCGACAGTGGGAGTTTAACTCAGGAGGAACTGTGAAGCCACAAGTTACTGAGCGAGAAACTTATTTGAAATCTTACTGGAAATCTGACTCCATTACGGCCAACTACGATTTGTATGTGTATCATCACACTGTGTGTGTGTGGTGTGTGTGTGGTGTGTGTGTGTTCTACAAAGTAGCAATCGCTTTAGCAGCTACTCTTCGGCCCAGCGGGAGCGTCAGATCTGTGATGGACAGGACGACTTTGGGTTTAGCGAGGTCATGCAGCTTGACCAGCTCAGAAACCTGTGAAAACACACACACACACACACACACACACACACACACACACACACACACACACAGTTCTACATTATGTTCATGAGGATTTTACATTAGAGCTAAGGTAAGCTGAGGTAACAAGAATCATATTTGTCTGAGGATTTTTTTTTCAGTAAAAGCTTTTTTGAGGACCTTTGACCCTGTGTGGTTATTGTGAGGACCTCCGACACGAGGACCTCCGACACGAGGACCTCCGACACGAGGACCTCCGACACGCCCCAGTTGGTTTAAGGATCTCTGACATCATATATCCTTGTAAGGGTCGTCGACGGTGTGTTGTCAGTGTGAGGACCTCTGGCACGCTTTGACACGGTCGTCTTGTCATTGTGTGGATTCACTCCAGTTGTTTTAAAAGCCTCTTACATCATATCCGTGTAATTGAGTGTGTTCCGTCATGCTGTGACACCGTCCTGACCTCTGACATCATCACAGCTCTGTGACTACCTTCGGCACCGCCCGTGGAACATGTGTAACCCTGTCCTTATGACTGTGAGGAAAACCGACACTTTCGTATCACTGTGAAGATCTTTGGTCCTCACAACTCACTAAAAGGCCGAAGCATATATGTGTGTGAGTGTGTGTGAGTGTGTGTGTGTGTGTGTGTGTGTGTGTGTGTGTGTGTGTGTGTGTGTGTGTGTGTGTGTGTGTGTCTCACCATAGTGAATGGCATGAACTGCAGTATGCTCCCCCGGCTGCCCTGCTCCGAACACTCCACACACTCCTCGATGAAGTTCTGCACGAACTGTGTGTGAGGACCAGCCGTCTTCGAGCTCAAGATGGAGGAGATGAGCAGGAACAGATTTGCTGCAGAGAAAGAAACGGAAAAGATTCTGCTCTGTGAATACGAAGGAAATCTAAATATTTTAACCAAAAAAAACATGACGCTGATTTTAATGAGAATCGCTTAAATACATGAAAAAAATAATAGTGCAAATAAAGATGAAAAATTAAATGAAAAATTAAACACAATAAAGAGGACAGAAATTGTAAAAGGCTCATCAGGTAGCCCAGAATTCACATGAAAAAACACACAGACACACACACACAGACACAGTACTGACCGAGCACACGGTTGAGTGGCTCTCTCATATTGACGGTGTGCAGCTGAGAGGCAGAGAGGGAGCTGCTCATAGAGCGGTCACCTAGGGAAAGGTCGAAGGTCAAATGGCATTACAAATACCTGAATAAATACCAAAATACCATTTTGAATTTGCATTCTGAATATTAGTTATGACAACTACGTATCGGCTCACCTGGACTGCTCAGCGCCGCCGGGTCGTCTTCGTTAGAGCTGAGCAGACGCATGAGCTTGGACGGCTGTGTGTCGTCCAGTGGGAACAGACTGCTGTAGTCCTGCGAACCAATCAGATTAGAGACAAAAAAAATAACTGTATGTATGTAATATAATCTCAGAAAACACGTGAAAAGCAGAGGCGCCTTCCTCGATCAGATGAACTAAACGCTCTGGATGACGTGACAAACGTGAGAGAACCAAAAGAGTGGTGGTGTTTTTTTTATTTTGCATTCGAACCTCGATGTCCTCTCGCTGTCTCTTGCGATGCCGAGCCAAGGCGTGGATTTTATGGTGAGACGAGTGGGAACTGAGAGCGCACCACACTGATAACCTGAAAAAAATAAATAAATAAAGGGAAAAAATATGAAGGAATAAAACTAATTTAGATATTAGTCAAAGATAACAAGTAAACACATCATGCAGTTTTTAAATTACGATTTTTATTATTGAGGGAAAACAAAATTGATAGCCCTGTGTGAAAGTGTTCGCCTCCGCTTGTTAAAACATAACTTAACTCTGTTCAATTTCTCTATAGCCACACCCAGGCCTGATTACTGCCACACCTGTGATGTGTTTACTTGTGTTATCTTTGACTAATATTTACATTTTTTGATGATTTGAAACATTAAAATGTGACAAACATGCAAAAAAAAATAATAAATCAGTAAGGGGGCAAACACTTTTTCACACCACTGTATGTTTGCGACAGACTATTGGAACATGATGTAGACTGGCTACAACAGTTGAGTTTAAACTCAGCACTCAGTTCAGCACCAAGACACTGATTGCTGAAATTAAAATTGCACCAAATGCTGGTCATAACTGGCATTTTACTCTAACAGCTATGTATTTTATTTTCTAAGAAATGGGAGCGATTTCAAATCACACATGTGAACAGTCGTCAAGTCGTCATTCTGCCCTTAATCTCGAGGAAACGCAGCCCAACATGTCTCGCGTTGTTCGGAACTTCTTCGGAAAGTGAAAGTTTCATGGCAAATGTGATTACTTTACAGGAAACGTCAAAATGAGCAGGGAGAGAAAAAAAAGAACTGGAACTAAATATGTTAAGGAATGAAACCGAGAAAGGCAAAAAATAAAAAAATTAATTAATTAATCTGAGGAAGTAAAGAGGAAGAGTGATAGTGAGAGTGAGCCGCTGCTAGGTTTCGATATCAAAACTGTTAGAAAATACCAACATTGAGGCTTTTTTTTTTTCTTTTTTCACAGGAAACAAAAAAAACCCAGATTTGAGTAATTTTGTTACCAAAAAAAAAAAAAAAAAAGAAGTGTGAAATGTTTCTCAACAGTGCTTTTCAAACTAACCTATCCTGCTACATATTCTACTACAATAACTGGTAACTGGTACGGTTATGCCGTAAGGTCCTGTTAGTCCAATCTAGCTGCGACTCCATCTTAATGGACCAGAAATACACAAAGACGGTTAAGATGGAAACAACTGCAACAAGCTGTAAAGGCTAAAACCAGAGGTGGAAAGAGTAATACAATTTTGTACTCAAGTAAAAGTACTGTTACTTTAGTGAAC
>JAQMYL010000006.1:1888902-1907473 GCA_030014365.1 Clarias pachynema | reverse complement strand
TGTGTGTGTGTGTGTGTGTGTGTGTGTGTGTGTGTGTGTGTGTGTGTGTGTGTGTGTGTGTGTGCGTGCGTGCGCGCGTGCGTGCGTGTGTGTGTTTTCATGAGATAGAGAGAAAGTGTTTTATTCTTTTTGTGGTTTTCCCTTTGCATGTTTCTGTATTTTTTTTCTCCTCTTTTTTCACACGGGTCGTCTTTCTGTTTTTATAGAACATTTGCACTTCGGTGCAAGGCTAAACTTAGCATCAGCGGTAACCAATCTAGCTGGGAAGAAGAGATCTTCACCTTTCAATTATCGATGAATAACAGACAACAGTTCTATTTGAGATCTGTGTGTGTGTGTGTGTGTGTGTGTGTGTGTGTTTGAGCTAACCACAACCACTAAAAAATTGTAAAATGAGAAGTGTGTATTGTTTGCTCCCAGTTACTCCCAACAAAACTAGTGTGGCTAAGAAGTAATAGGGTGGGCATGAGAGTAAGCAGGCTAATAGAAGGATAATGGGGTTAATAAGAGGGTAACGACCTTTAAATAAGGGTGACAGGAGTGACATGAGAATAACAGAATTGATATAGAGGTCACAGGGTTGACATAACCAAGGTGGGTAATTTATCCTCCTGGTTAAATGGGCATCTAAAAGTCTGTGTCAGCAGAGGCTGGTGGTTTTTAGACAGTAAAAATAAGTATCACCCAAACTCTGATTATATGAATGAAAATGTGTATCAGGTAGCCCTGGGGCAGGTAGCTCTGACTTCCTCTGGTTGGTTATTTGTTGTAGGAATTGGCAAAAATGATCAAACTGAGAGCAATGCAAAAACATATTAACAAAACAAAAAAGTACAAGAGTAGAAATACAGCAACAAGAACGCAATACGGAAGATGTAGATCCTTGTTGTATGTGACATACTCTTTGCTGATTATTAATTTAGCTGGAATTCTTCTGAACTTGTTTGTAAATGTTCAGAATTTTTGTCACATTTAGAAATTTTCCATGAATTTTATTAATCTGCCATAAATTTTCTGAATATCCTGTCGGCTTTCCAAACTTCCTGGGTTTTTCCAGATGTCCTGAAGGAATTCGCTGTACATTTTTTTTACATTTACTTTTAATTTTACAAATTCGCTTTCATGATACCAAATTTGCCATAAATCTTACATATTTGCTGTAGTATTTTCCATATTTGCTGTATGCCTGTTTTTTTTTTAATTTGCTATGTGCTTTTGATTTTTTTATTGTGTTTCTGAATGTGCTGTTTCATGTTTCTGAATTCATCATTATTTTTACGCATTAGTTGTCGTGTTTCCAAAGCTGCTCTCTGGTTTCCGAGTTTACTGTCATGTTTCCGAGTTTGCTGTCATGCTTTCCAAGTTTGCTGTCATGTTGTCATGAATGACGACACTAACACCTTCATCTTCAGGTTTACAACATGAAGAGGTTTAACATGATTCCAGTCCAGTTACAGTGAGGTTTACTGCATGTATATAGATGTGTTATGGATTTTAGGTTTTAAGTTTTAATTTGAGTCTGGAGAGGTTTATCTCTTCAATCTCTATTTCTGTCCCTCCAGCATGCATCCCCTCCTCCACGCTACCTCTTTTCTCCGGCCTCTCTGAGGTCCCCTGCAGCCTGAGGCCTAATTAATACTTAATTAGATTTGTTGAAATTGATTAGTGACTTCATCCCATCGCTGCGCCCTGCAGAAACGCCATTAATGTGCCATTACTTTCACGCACACACACACACACACACACACACACACACACACACACACACACACACAGAATGTTACCCACAACCAACATGGAACACGCTTAGCCAAGAGAGAGACGAAAGATTAAACAGAATAAAATTGGAGACGTGTGTTTGTGGTAACATCATTTCAATCATCTGAGGAACTTTCATTTTTGGCCACAAATATAGGTCACCTAAAAAAAAAACCACACCATAACGTGATTAGCCCTTATTTTCCAGACAATAAGGTGCCGTGTGTCACAGTTCAACATGACATTTAGAGCTTATGACCTTGTCAGGACATGCTAGCATTTAGCATAATACAGTGGTACTTCGGCATACAAATTTAATCCGCTCTGGAGGATTTCGTATTGCGAAACACATTGTCCCATAGAAATGAATGTAAATGCAGATAATAGGTTCCAGCCACCCAGAAATCTTACCAATACTATTCAATTCAATAAAATTTTATTTGTTTAGTGCTTTTAACAATTGACATTGTCGCAAAGCAGCTTTACACAATCAAAACAATTATTTTAGTTTGTATGAATTGTAAATGTGTATGAATCAAAATGGTCAGATTGTCCCTGATGAGCCGAAGAGGACGGCAACAGTGGCAAGGAAAAACTCCCTGAGATGGCAATAGAGAGAAACCGGACTCAACAGGGAACCCATCCTCATCTGGGTGATAACGGATAGCAGGAATTGATCTGAAGTCATACTGTGTGTTAGGAGTAACACTACCAATTTACAACACTATAATCATATCTTTGCATATAAAAACAATCAAAACATTTAGAAATTTGTGAAAATTTGTGAAAAAGTAAAACATGAAATAAATAGACATTAAACCTCACTTAACCTTAATTTATGATTACTCTCGGCACCGGCTGCTTTAAAAACCAAACTGAAAGCGGCTCCCTTTTCTTCTTGCTACCGTCTTCGCTACCATCCTTGAGATCCATTGTACTGTGTCCACTAAATCTGCACAAAAAGCTAATTTTGAATGGCCCCTGGAGGTACAGTACGCGCGACTTTATTTGTTGGCGTAGTTAAAGGGTTTATTAGCTGTCTGTAGCTAGCGAAAGCATGTTCCAGAGTGGAGGCTAGTCTGGCAAATGCAAGTAAAAATTCAAACTGAAAGGTTTCGCAGCTGTTTCTGGGACATCTGTAGCTAGCGAAAGCAAGTTACTAAACGCAAACTAGTCTAGCTAATGCAAGTAAGAATTCGAACTAGTGCACTAAACCTAATATAGCAACAAATAAAGCTGCGGCGTAATTAATTGTTGCTACACTGTTGCTACACTGCATGTGATAAGTTGCTTGAGGAACAGAGCTGTCAATCATGTCCTACTCATTAACATATCAGGCCACGCCTTTAGGACAGTTATGAGATCTGTATGTAGTTATTTCCAGCTTTACTGTAATGCTTTATTTCAACCAGTTAGACAAACATTTTTCATACCTTATGTGTGTGTGTGTGTGTGTGTGTGTTTGCTTATGTGTATGTGTGTGTGTTTGTAACAGACAGAGCGAGCGCTTCAATCTGTCTATTACAAGCTGGAAAGCTCTTGATGGAAGGATCCAGAACACACACACAAGCTGTTTTTGCTGGCTGAGTGTGTTTGCTTATGCTCCCTATTGTGCAGTGCTGTGTGTCTTTGTGTGAATGCGTGTGTGTGTGTGTGTGTGTGTGTGTGTGTGTGTGTGTGTGTGTGTGTGTGTGTGTGTGTGTGGATAGGGTTGAGGGTCTTTTTCCAGGCCTGGTACATTGCTCTCACTCCAGCACACTCCATGAGGCTTAAGTGTTTTTGGACCACCGACTGTTTTCACTCGACATTTAAAAGAGCACTGAAGTCCTTCTTTATAGGCTCTCTGTGTGTCTGTCTCTCTGTGTGTGTGTGTGTGTGTGTGACTGTGTGTGTAGGGGGTTTTGAATGTCCAAGTCTTCCTCTTTTTTCACACACATACACCCAAGGCCATGCATACACACAGGAGTCGGATCCACTCTTATTCCCATTCCTTCGTCATCATCTCCTCCATCGCCACTTTATGACGTCCTTCCTCCAACTCCTATGTGTGTGTGTGTGTGTGTGTGTGTTTTTCCACTCACAATACCAGGCTCAAGTCCAGAAAGCCGGATGGCTGGCTCGCATGTTGGACAACTGCTCCATGTTACTCCGAGCCAGAGAGAAAGAGACTGGGGTCACTCGAGTTCGTTTCTTTCAGGATATCAGTCGGCTCATCGTCTCCTCCCTAGGACTGGTGACCATATTTGTTTACCCGTCTCTCTCTCTCTCTCTCTCTCTCTCCGTCTCTCTTTCTCAGAATTACACTATCTGCTTTCACACTGAGAACATGATCAATCATGAGCGATCATAAGTTCAGAATGTCTCCTCTGCTTTTGCTGTCCTGTGTCGTGCCAAACACCGCTCCAGCATGTGTCGTGTGGGAACCGAACTCTTTTTATAGCTTTTTCACATTTTAGCTGAAGACATCTGGAACATCACAGAAGGTTCATCCTAGTCTTGTCCTCGCCACGCAGAGAAAAAGTCATGACAACACTGATTCAAGCATTGCTGTTACGTCACACGAAGCTCAGCCGTGACTGTAGCTTTAATTGGGGTCGACCCTATATAAAAATTGAATTATTAACTATTATTTTAAAGGAATTTTAATATCTTCTGGTTACTTTTAGTGTCTCTTACTTCCCTTTCAGTCGGTGTGAGAATAACCGATACGTGTCACAGAGGAAGCTCGAGCTCTGACCCTACCTGGTTGATTATCTTTTGAAGGAATTAGCAAAAAAGGATCAAACACGGAGCAACACAAGTACATGTTACCTGATGAAAAAACTTGCGAGCAGAAAAATGATAACACATGGTAAAAAATGAAGTGCTCACTGCTGATGTCCTGTCACGTTTCAGAATTTTCTGTAATTTTTCTAAGTTTGTTGTTATGGTTAAAAAATTTGCCATATGTTTGTAGTTTTGTCGTCAATTTGTTGTCGTGCTGCCATATCTTCTCTCCTGTTCCTGAATTCGGTTTAATTTGACCAACAATTGTTGTTGTGTTTCCAAATTTACTTTTGTACTTCTGTCACTTTTCAAAATGTATAGTTACATTGTTCAGTTTGCAAATCTTTGAATTTTCTGTCACATTTACAAATTTGTGGTCAATGTATCCAAACATGCTGTCATGTTTTTGGTATCATTAGCTGTCATTTCCCCAAATTTTCAATCTGGTTTCCAAATTTGTTGTCACATCTCTTAATTTGCCATCAGCTTTCCAAATCTACTTTCACTTTTTGAATTTTTCAATTTGCTCTCATTTTAAAGTTGCTGTCACATTTAACAAATTTTGGTCAATGTATCCAAACTTGCTGCCACATTTTCGATTTTCCTGTCACATCTCTGAATTTGCCATCAGGGCTGCGTATTTGCCGTCACATTTTCAAATGTCCTTTCTGAATTTGCTGTCTTTTTTTATTTATCTTTGCTGCCACCGTTCAGAATTTGCTGTCAGATTTTCTGAACTTGTCTTTACATTTATGAATTTTCTGTCACCTGCATGTGCTGATACACCGAGAGCTCTGGTACGTGAATTGTACTAAAAATGGAAAAACTTTGTGGATTGATGTGTCAAAGCTTTGCTTATTTTTTGCGTTTTTTTGTTTTTCTTTTTGTTTTGTTTTTTCAGAAAGTGTGTCACTTATTCTAGCATTAATTTAGAGTAACCAGTTAGATTTTTTGTTAAAGCAGCAGTTCAACATATACTGTAGTAACATTTTGGTTGTTGCTGTTGTCATGATGCTGATCGCTGGTAATTGATCAGATCTTTTTTTTATTTACATTTAAAAATCTATCAGAAATAAGACCTGTAGTTTTTACAGGTTGTCTGTGTAAAACTTTTCTTTTTAGAAAAAACTATAAATAGAAGATACCAAATGGAATTTGAATGGAAATACTTCTAAATCCAAAAGAAAACAAATAAACAATTCTCTCAAGTAGATGGTTCGACCTAACTGTCTAAAAACAGTAAATTAATATATTTCAGCCGAGGGGAAAAAAAGTAAATACAATCAGGTTCATCAACTAATTTACCATAAAACTGAATTATTCAAGTCAACACACACAAATGTGCATACTGGCTAAAAATCAAGATTTAAAACACATTTTAGGCCTTGATTTAATATTTTTATTCTTTGAGAATTTCAATAATGCTGATTGTCCAGTCATTTTAAATGTAAACACTTCAGGATGTGCAGTTATAGGAAAATGGAACAGGAGCTGAAACACGTCAGATATTATTGACATTTTGCCTTTTGTAGTTTTCTGTAGATCAAAGCTAGAGCTCAACTGTGTCGCTCAATAGATTAATCACACAAGTAGAATGTGTGAAGCAAACAAAGCACAAGGAGGTCAGCACAACAAAACCAGACAAATGATTCGATAAAATTTAAACTTTTGAGATATTTGTTGGTGTACTGGTTAGCACTGTGGCCTCGAACCTCTAGGGTAGAGGGTTTGAGTCCCGCCTCAAGTCTGTGTGTATGTGTGTGGGTTTCCTTCGGGTGCTCAGTTTCCTCCCACAGTCGTGCAGATGAGGCTAATTGGTGTTTCCAATTGCGTGAGTGAGTGTGTGTGCATGCTTGTGCGCTGCGATGGACCCCTGTCCTGTCCAGGGTGTACCCCGCCTCGAGTCCTCTGGGATTGGCTCCAATTCTTCCTGCGACTTTGTGGTGTACAGGATAAGTGCTATAGAGAATGAAGTGATTAAGAGAGATGTGTTAAAATGAGTCTGCTTTCAATATTTTGTGTCACAGTGGTTCAGACAAGTCACTTCTTACACGTGAATTGTTGTCATTTATTAAATAACATGGAAAATGTGTGACGTTCTGTAAGTCACTAAATGCTCTTGTGCTGCACTAGTCCCAGTTGTACAACATTGAAACCCTGGAAAAAATTTTCAAGCCAACCTGATGCAGGGTCCATGGACTGACAAACAAATCACCAGCACAAGAGTGAATCATGACACACGGACGGATTGACGTACGCTGCCGCTAGACTGCATTAGCGACAGAGATAGAGTGGATTCTCTTATAGAAATGCGAGGGAAGGGTTAAATCCGTCCTGCAGCCCACATCTGGGAGTCATTCGAGACATTCCACAAGGCTTACCACATGTTTTCAGATGGCCGAAATCCCGCGAAAGGGCTTGGCTGTCAAGAGTTTGAAAAATCAGCCGGCTTATTTTTTCAAACTTTTTTTTTTCTTTAAATGAGAACACAGAAGTATGAGAAAAGAGTCTGTGCAACTAAAAGAAGTCATATTAAAGTTTCACAGTCTCACCAGCTAGCTTTGGATGATATATGTTGGTGTTTGTGTGTGTATCAAGTGCGATGTTATCTCTCTCTCTTTTTTTTTTTTTTCCTTTCAGGCATGTTAAGTTTTTTTTTTCTCCAGGCCTCCATAACCTTTACACTGATAAAGATCTCCAAGGCTGAAATCTGGGCTCGATTGCAACAAGCGCTGCGAAACTGGAAACAAAACATGCATTTAGCACGTGTGTTTTCCATGGCATACACACACACTCACTCACACATACACACACACACACACCACGCTGTTACGTGCTGCTCCAAAACAACTGTAAAGCCGTGGTGCTGGCAGGCTGCAGTCGAATTAGATAATGCACCATGAGGACTTGGCAAAAGAGAAATTTAAATAAACACACACTTTTCTAGGAGAGAGGGGCGGGGCACGTGGCATTGTGGGTCTTCGAGAGGGAGGGATGTGGTGTCTAGGGTAGGTTTCAAGAGTGCAGGATGGCTCTTTTGGGACTTCGTGCTTGAACACAAGCAAATTTGTGGCTCTCTGTGGCTCTTGAGACCCTTTCTGTGTAATTCATGTCACTCCAGGTACTATATAAAAAAAAACACACACAATATTGATGATAATGGAGACGTAAAAGCCTTTCGGATTCTCTTTATGGTAAATATTGAGCCTCTTTTACCAACTGAAAGGGATTATTTTCCCATAACACCACATCCGACTGTGTTTTATTCCACTTATACAGCTTATACAACTCATGACATCATTAACTTTGTAACTGTATAACTACATTTCATTTTTTTTATTTAAAAACTGACCAAGTAGCTAGCGATGCCTATACTATGGAAACATATCTAATTTGATTCAACTCATTAAAAAGCATTTAATCTTTTTTTTTAAGGTTATCTTAACCCTTACTGGAGGATGATTTGTTATAAACTAATCACTGGAGGAGGAAGAGGAGGAGGAGGAGGAGGCGGGTGGGCGGGCAGGCAGCCTGAGCCTCTATTCGTCCACTCAGCACCGGCGTGTTAGCTAAGATACCGAAAATGTTTGTGTTGGGTGGGTCACTGCTTGGCAGCACTCCACGTGTATGTGTGTGCATGTCTGTGTGTTTACTAACCTCCATTTCTGTGATATATGGGGTGGCATAGCAATAGGAGAAGCTTGTGAGTGTCAGCGTGATCATGTCGTGTAAAGTTACTCCTGAAATAGGCCGAGGCGCGAGGCAGTAATGAGTAAGAGGTGAGCGCGGCCAAAAACACACGGAAACACAGTGTAACACACTGCGGTGTACTGTAATTGAAAGAAATATGTCGTAGCATGCTGAAACAAGGTGAAAAACACATGATGAAACGCACTGTAACATGACAAAACACTGGAACATACTGTAACATGTTACTACACTGTAACTAAAAAAACATTGAACACATTGTAACGGCATAACATACGTAAACACATTATAACATGCTGAAACACCCAGGACACCCATGTAGCTTGATGCAAAACACTATACCAAATTCAAATAGTGTAACATACTAAAGCAGGGTAACACACTAGCACACTGTAATATGCTGAAACACACTTAAATGCACGAGGGTAACATGCGAAACACTCTGTTCGCACACTTTAACCCCCTGCAATACATCAAAACAGTGCAACATGCTGTAACATGCGCACTGAAACAGAATGCGATACGCTGTAACACAAAACACATTGTATCAGCTGTAACGCCTAATACACTGAAACACATTGTAACCCACAGAAACTCCATGTAACAGGTTGTAACACACTGAAACAGACTGTGATACACTGAAACACATTGTAACCCGCTGTAACATGTACAGTAGTAACACACTAAAGCACACTGCAATCCAATGTAACACGTGATGCACTGAAACACACAGCAAAAGACATGGTAACCCCTGTACCACATGGTAACACACTAAAACCAACCGCAGTACATTTTTATTCTGGAAGCAAACTGCAATTCTCTGTCACATGTGATACACTGAAACGCACTGCACCTCACTGTAACACGTGGTGTAACACAATGAAACCGACTGCAATACACTGTAACACATTGTAACACACACTTTATAACAGTGTAACCCTGTGAAACACATTGTACCTCTCAGTAACACAAGGATACAAAATGTGTCTCAGTCTAACAGAGTAACAGTGCGACACAATGCAACACTCTTTATTACACAACACAATACGCAACACAATAACACACTGAACATGTGTGTGAATAAACACAAAACAGAAACGATATGAAAATACATCATATAAAAAAACATTAATGCTTTTTAAACTATGGCTCCTGATTCGTTGCTCTGTAGGAAACATGACTGAAGGGCTGTAGAATCAGTCACAGGTCACCTGTTCAACCATTAGCACAATTTAATTAGCAGATGGAGCCATTAGGGAGATGCACCAAATCACTGACCATAAAAACAACAGGAAGCCAACCAGTAATGGTTTGGGTAATATTTCTCAACAGGGGGTTAATGCTAATGTTACTGCTAATGCTAAAACGGCTCTGTCCTGCTCCTCCGTGACTTCAGGGGGGCATCTCGTAACAGAACGTCAGAGGGAATAAAGCTGCCTCGTTTAGGATTTAAAATGACTCCTCGTAAAGCGTTTATGAGTTTTATACGATCGCATGATGTCGGAGCCGACGGTGTGTAATGGAGGAACGTCTTATTTAAACCGATACAACCGAGGATAAGCTAATCTTTCCTGTTGGCCCTGAAACCAGGCATCTGATGGATGAGTGTCACAGTGTCCGATAGATTCCTTATAGAAAAAGTCACACGAACAGTCAAGAAAATCACCTGTGAAAATTGTGATGTGACCCCCCCCCCCCCCATGTGATTCATTTATATTTATGTAAAGTACATTTTATTATTTTTAAATACAATTTTTTTTTTTTTTACAATTGATTTATTATATGTTATTTTCTTCCCCCTCATATTTACATAATAAGTTTACTTCACTTTTCCATGACACCCAGGTTCCACATGTATTTATTTTATATAATTCATGTGACGCACTTTTACACCATGACGTGTTTAAACACACTTTTCATAAAATTCACTCTTTTAATGATATCTTTTACGTTTCATACATTAGGACCCGAAACTAGTCTCAGAAAAGTTTAGTCTGTCTATCTGTCTGTCTGTCCAGCTACCATCTGAACAAATGAAATTTTAATTAATATTTTAAAAAGCGATGTTATGAGCAGTTACTTGTCACATTACATTACAAACGAATATAGCGCTTTTTCCCTTGAGGTGGGCGTGGCTATACGCCTCACTCAATAGAGTCAATCACTACCATAGTTTACTGTGTATACACAGAGTATGCAGAAGATACAGAAATGACAATAATACACATACAAAACACCACAAACACAGGTGCGACACAGCATGGCTTACTCCAAAACAAACACAAAAAAAGGCAAGTAGACTATAAAAAACTGAACCTTCAAAGAACAGATCAAAGTATGTTTATTCTTCCTGTGGTAAGTTTAAAACTAGTTTGTCTTGTATTTCCATAACCGTGAAGTTAGTAAAAAGCAGTAATTTGAAGCATCGCTATGAGATAAAACAGAGGTCATTAGAGCAAAAATATCCACAGAAGACTGGGGTGAGGGCTTATAAAATTCCTGAACTGAGGGTGCAGTGTTGTGCGCTAAATTTAAAATTGATGTTATGAACAGTTATGTGGTGGTTTTAATAATCTACTTTAAAATAATCTACTAATGCGCTACTGTCTCAATGTAAACAAACACCTGCACCAATAGATATTAATTAGAAAAACTAAACTGAATATTTTTACATGGATTAGTTCATATTTCGCTGAAATAACAGCGCTGAAGTGGTATAAATTAATTTTGGAGTCGTTTTAAGACAAAACTTCATCTTCATCCGATCTACTTTTTCCATTTCTCATCTGTGATTCACTCTCCGATTACCGAACAGGGAGTGTATTTGCCTGACCACGAAAGAAGAACAACTTTACTCAACCTTACAGAATGTGATTTCTTTGTATTAATAAGTTAGACAGAGAGTTCTCCTGTACAGAAAGACAGACAGACATGTACGTGGGCTTCAACCTGAAATAATAATAATAATAATATCACTGATTACATTAAAGATCAGCAGATTATTATTAGCTTTAATGTTTACTATTTCTACAAACTCTTTTTCTGTCATCGATGGGTACTTTAGCTACTATTATCTAATTCACGTGACACCACATGGGCAATTTCATGCCATTATGTATTTAAGCATTCTTTTAATAAAATTCACATTTTAACGACATGTCACTTATATGCAATAAACCAGGCTCATTCGCTTACTCATCGTGTGTACCTCTTTATCCTGTGTGTAGGGTAGTGGGGGACCTGGAGCATAGCCGGGATACTCCCTGGACGGGGTGCCAATCCATCGCAGAGAACACATACACACACCCACAGGCTCATTCACACACTACAAGGCAATGCGAAAACAACAATTAGCCTAACTGTACCTGGAGGAAACCCAGCAAGCACGGGGAGAACATGCGAACTCCGGGGTGAGAATCGAACCCGGACGCTACAGTGCTAACCACTTAGTTATTTGTCATATATACATTACTGCACAGTGAAATTGTTTATCCCAGTCTCTTGTTAGTAGGCTGGGGTTAGAGTACAGGGTCAGGTAACCCTGGAGAAGGCGGGATTAAGGTCCTTGCTCAAGGGACCAACAGCAGCAACCTGGCAGAGCTGTGGCTCGAACCACTGACCTCCACATCAGAAATTTAAAGCCTTAACACACTGAGCCACCACCGCCGCCGTATCCTGTCCAATGAACCACTGTGCCACAGGCTAAACTTTTTTTTGGCTGCTCCTGTCTCGGGGTCAACACAGCGGACCATCCAATCCGCACACAATTTAGCGTACCCCTCCTGACGCAGCCCTCCCATTTTTCTAACCGGACTTGGGACCGTGCACCGCATGCAGTGGCTGGGTGGTATGGGGTGTGTCAACCCATGGACGGCGGGGCTCGAGCAGGTATCCTCAGACCCCCAAATCAACTATCTAGAGGCTTATGGCCAAATAAGGCCATAACAGGAACATTTTCTCTAAAGAGTTTTAAACTCGAGGATTTGTTATGAGAACTTGTCAATGAAATAAACCACGCCCCCAGCTCTTGGTGTCGTGAGCTGCATTTGCGTCTTGGAAATAAAACCCTAATCGTGTTTCAGATCCTGTTTTGGTGATGTGTGTGATGTGTGTGATGATGATATACAGTAACGGTGTTGATGCAGGTGAACGGCCACGAGAACCGGGAGAGTGAGTTAGTGAGTGGGGTTAAAAATCCCCGCAGTCCAGTGGAACGGGGCCGTTATGTAACCTCCGAAACTGAGACAAGAGGGGTTAACGGGGACACCCCCCCCCCACACACACACACACACACCCTCCCGCCAGACGGACCGGCGCTGCGCGAGAGGAAACGGAGAAGGGGGGGCGGGGTCATTCGCGCGCGTCGGGTTTCACAAAACACACACACACACACACACGTGCACACGCAGGCACGTGACTCCGAATGGCCGCTCGCGCTGCGTCCTCGCGCACAGCTTCGCTCTGACTTCCCGAGTCGGTCCGGTGCGCGCGCCGCTTCTGAGCCCGCGTTCCGTTATTATAATTATTGTTTTTATTTTATTTTATTATTATTATTATTTGGAGGTCACACACACACGGAGCACGCAAAACGGCGCGGACACCCTGGAGTAACCTCATCACCATCACACACACACACACACACACACCGCGTCAAAACCGGGCCGTGGAGAGAGAAACTTCGATCGGTGGGCGGAGCCAACAGGTTACAGCGCACAGGTACTCACGAGGGTGTTTTTTTTCTTCTTCATGTATTTCATTCCCACGCGTTATTTAAACTTCATCTCCACCCTGGAGCTCAGTCCAGTCATTAGAGGAATATCTGTGATGATGATGATGATGATGAGTCCTGATGCTGGTTGTTGTTATGCATCTGACAAGCTAAGAAGTGTTTGTGTGTGTTGTTTTGACGTCACAGGGAAACACTTATTGTTTCAGGTCAATAATGATACGAGGCTCTATAGACCAGATGTAAGACACTGTGTCTTCTGTTGTCTCTTGAGGATGCGAAATCGCGATGGGGTTTTTGAGATCTCAAACGCTCCAGCTGTGGCAAGGCTTTAAACTTGTAAAGTGGCTCATAACTTCCTGAGTGACATCATAGTGAGTGACATCATATTAAGTGACATCATAGTGTGATGCTTTTTTTTCAATCACCCTGGGCTCGAAAAGAACTCAGGTTGTGTGGTGTGCGCAGGGCGGCGATGGCGCAGGTGCTTGGGCCCGATCATTGTTGCTTTCCACATGTATGTGTTATTGTCTTTGGTCAATAATCATATCAAACAAAATGGTAGCCTTTACTGTTTATTTTCTTTGGTGTTCCTGAGGATGCAAAATAGATTTTTGATATCTCAAACAGTTCAGCCGTGACAAGGCCTTAAACTTATGCCGAAAAATTGTGCAGGTGCTTGGGCCCGATCATTGTTGCTTTGCAACTACAGTAAGTGCCGAACATACAAACGAGTTTTGTTCTAAGAACTCGTTCATAAGTCCGATTTGTTCATAAATCCAACAAACATTGTCTAGGTATTAGGATACTAACACAATTGGCTAATAATAAATAATAAATCTAACATGTTTCATGATCGTGTCCTTGTTCTTTAGAATCATGCCAATGGATTTATGTTGTTAGAACGAGTAATGTCTGGCATATTTTCACCTCGCTCCATTCCCTTAATTATTTTCACTTTTGTCTCTATCGTAATTGCTTGCCATTTTCTAGCAGTACCAGCTTTATTGCCGCCAGACATCCTGGGATGCATACTGCACACATGTGGCAATGTACGCCAGACATCTCACTTCCACAGACATCTAACTTCCTACATGTTCGTATCTTTGAAAGTTTGTAACTTAAATGTCTTTGTTTTTGTTTGTCTTTGTTATTGTTCAATGTCCGTATGTAGGGGACTTACTAAATTTACATTGATTCATTTGTTATTGTTATTGTTTCAGGTCAATAACGATATTATGCACAATGCCAGGCTTCACTGTTAATTCTTTTGTCACGTGTCATGTTCCTGCCATCTGAAGCGGCTTGGCTAGTTAGAGAACCATGACGTGATGTTAAGACGTAGAGGCGAGAGGGCCGGAAGGACTAAAACCCAGCTGCAAGTTACAGATGTAAAGCGTGGACCAACTGGGTTTATTCATGTATACTATATATTAGGGATGGGAATCATCAGGGATCACCCGATACGATATTATCATGATACTCCGGTGCTGATTCAGTTTTAATTGCTAGTCGTTAGTCTTGGCTTGGGACCGTGTCCAGTGGCTGGGGTTTGGGCAACAAATATAAATAAAAATTCTTTTTAAATCTTTTTCATAATACATGGATTGTCACACAAAAGAATCACGATACATCACTAAATCGATTTTTTTCCCCAACAATACAATATTATATTCCACACATTTTAAACGATAAATATTTCCGATAAACAGGCGCGTCTGTTGTCCAGGTCCCCGTGAACAAGCCGTTACTACAGAAGCGATAAACTGCACTGCTGATATCATCACCCTCACAAGTGTTGTCTTGTCGCACTGTTCTCTCAATCTCAATCAGTTCTTCTGAAACACCAGGGCCACTTTTTCCCCCTTTTCCACTTCCTTATAAGATGAACGCCAGAAAACAGAATGGAAAAACCAAAAAAAGAGAGAGAGAGAGAGAGAGAAAAACCTGATAGTGACTCAACATCTCCTGGCAGTAATTATTTATTTCATTTTCTGCCGCTGAGTTTCTGATGGTTTATTTAACTTTTTTTTCCCCCACACGGCCCTTGGAGCAGATTGTTTTTCGGGAGAGGACGATAGGAGGACTGACCGTTTTCAGAGTGGTTTGTAGAGGACCGGATTGTGTCAATGTGGAGTGTATAAAAACAAACAAAAAAAACCAACACAATGGAGCGGACTGTGATCTTGACAGTGGTGCTATTGTTGCGGGGTTTTAGCGTAGCGCTGTGTCACCATGCTGCATCCTGATGGTGTCTGTCTGTCACATCAACATTTAAAGCACAAGTTGCGGATTGATAGTGGCACCAGATGTTTCTTTTTTTTGCTTCATCTATCCACATGTTTTGCAGGAAAACTTACTGATGTGAGTTGGACTCAGAGTCACAGCAAAATGATGACTGGACTCTTCAAAAGAATAACAAGTCTTGATTATTGTTTTGACTTCCTTCAAACCAGTAAGGAAATTGTGTCTCGGTTTCCAGAGCCTGTTATCTCTGGATGCAGGTCCCAGAAGTTCTTAAGGCTCTGAAGGAACCAGGCATAGGAACTCTGTCCCTGAAGACAACAGGCTCTGTTTGTTGTGAAGGACGTTTAACTGAAGAAAACCAGCCCTGGTTCTGGACAACAGCAGCTCTGGAAAGGAGTGAGGGGGAGGTGGGGGATGGCTGTTTCTGCGAGTTGTTTAGGTCTCACTCAGATGCTGCTTCTAGAGAGCAAGCTGGAAAAATGCAGGATCTGTGTCGAGCTCGGTGCTTCAGGAGTTTCATGAAGACTGGCTCTAAGACTCTGATCATACACACCATTACCGCTTTTCCTGGAGGTTGTTCATCTCCTAAGAATGATTCAGAGGATGTTATATCTGGAAACCTGCTCTAAAGATAGATAGATAGATAGATAGATAGATAGATAGATAGATAGATAGATAGATAGATAGATAGATAGAGCATACTAAGAAAGCAGTATTTTCAGACTCTGAAGGGACTTTGGCATTAATGGAAACTATATATGCCAAACTATTAATGGAACCAGACTCTGTTTGTGGGATCTTAGCTTTATTTCTAGAAGCTGTTAAGCTCAGAGGACAAGCTTTGTTTATAAAAGTTGTTTATGTTATGCATTATTCGGATAGTCATCTAGTCATCTATCCAAACAAGCCTTGTTTTTTTTTTTTTTTTTTTTTTTTTATAAAGCTGTTTGCCTCCAATTAAAGCAGCCTCTGTTCCTAGAAAGTGTTAATCAGGGAGACAGGTTTAAGGTTGTAGCTGGAGACTAGTTGTTTTTCTGAAGCAACATTTTTGGGGTCATTTTCTTTTTCTGGAGAATTTAAGTTCTGTTTCTGGAGTGAGGTGGCTCTGGAGGCAGATTCTGTTTCTGGAGTAAGTTACCTTTGGACCACTCGTTATGGAGACACATTCTGTTTCTAGACAACCTTAACTATGTAGACAGGTGTAAGAGAACGTTATCTCTAGAAGTCTATGATTTTGGCAGCGATGAAATCAGACACTGTTCCCCTAAAGCATTAAATCCAGAAGCAGATCCATTCTGGAAGTTCACCCTGGTTTTTTTTAGTTTGCATTATATCTGGAATCAGATCTGGATGCAGTCTGGCTCAGAAGCGAGCAGAGTCTTTTTTTGGAGAGCGCAGCACTCCAGCCATGTGCCATGCTGTTGGAGTGGTACGTGGCTGCCAGGAGCCTCCCACTTGTTCAGGCTCCTCGTGTTGATGTGGTCAGACCAAAGCCAGGCGAACAGATCAGCCCAAACCGCACGGACAAATTAGGGCTGAGGGATCGAGCTGAGGCGCGCAGAAGCGTAAAACCTCATGTGCCAAGAAGAGCTTCCTCTTCGTCGTCCTGCTGGAAGACGTCATCAGAAAGTTTAAGTCTTTCGTCGTTGTTCCCAACAAATAGTGTGCAATTCTACATCACGTATAATGTTATTATATTCGAAATTGGAAGAAGTCTTTCAAGGTGCTCATGAACGTTTCATTGTAATAATCTAAAATTTTAGCATTTCTTCCTGAACAAGTTGAGGAGTGTGAATTTCCATCAGCAGTGTGCTGAGTTATCAAAGTTGACAACATATAATCTCACGCACCCTGAGGAGCTTAAAGAACCCTGAGCCAGAGGGGCTTTTAGTCCCTCACAAAGTTAAAACTGCAATTTGAAGCTATTATTTTGCATAATTTGCACAACATAATGGTTTTTGAGATTGTTATCGTTAAAGCCAGACGCTTAGCAGACGTTTGATAAGTGGTTTGCACGTGGACAGCTTCAAGCAGTGCTTTTTTTTTTTTTATAATCGACGTAATCCGTCCTGCGTTTCTCGAGACAAATCATGGACGTTTCCGCAAGCCGACGTCGCGGGTAACACGGCGGTCACACGACAACAAGGCTGTAGTGGTTTGGTTTAGTAACATGTGATAGGCCCTGTAGTGTCTCTGGGGGGAGATGAGGGGAGTGTGGGAAAGGCTTGAAAAGTGCAGAGAGCTTGTGAATGAAAGGTAGGATCGGTAAGTTAAACCCCTATGATGTGCCGAGAGACGAGCGCGGAAGCTCGCTGAATCCTGTTAGAGACTCCGCACCAGGACTCGGCTCAATCACGAGACTTTTCTTTTTTTTTTATCCCCCGCCAACCCACCCCGTCTTTTCAGGCTGTTTCTCCTGCGTCTTTGATGGTATTAAAGTTTTCACGTGTCAAGACAGCACAGATCCCAGGGAGATGAAGAACGGAGAGATGAGAGGGGGAGAGCGAGCAACTAGGTCAGAGAGATAGGATAACTCAACCGCCTCTGATTCAGTCTCTTAATGGGGGCGCGCCGGTTACTGGTGAAGTACTCTTACACGCGCTTACAGTAAAAGAGGTCTCTGCTGCCAAGTCGGTGTCTCTTCAGGTGCTTCAAGGTCCAACACCATGACTTTATCCCGAGTTTATTTGTGGGAAAGAAGCAGGGACAGATTAGCGCTCAAACCCTGAAGGCAGGCAGCGTAAGAGGCGTGTTTGGGAAAGGAAAGGCTCTTAAACAACCCATTCCTGGTCAAGTTGAAAACAAAAAAAGCCATGTGCGTAGTTGTAAACATGATAACAGCGGCGAAGAAGTGCAGCGGCTGTTGGATTGACGTCCTTCACACGTCCACGTTCTTCGCTAGCTGCTCAGGTTTTTATTTGCTGTGAAAGTGCTGACGTGGTTTTGTAATTTGCCCCAGTTACACTACAGTATCATTACACATATCAAGAGTCCGTGGCTATAAAAAGCACCCGAGGTTAATCTCACCGCACTGTAACTAAACCTGGTGACCTTTTGTAGTGAAAGAGGCTTTTATTTTATTACATATCAGCAGCATTTCTTTCTCTCTCTCTCTCTCTCTCTCTCTCTCACTCTCTCTCTCACTCTCTTTGCTGATGAAATGAGACTTGGCTGTCCACACCACACAATGTTTGCATTTGCCAGTAACAGGACAGCGCTGAAAGTGAAAGTATTTATACCCCCCCCCAGTCCAGGGATTGTATGGGACTGGTGGCTGGAGCGTACACCGTATGGTATATACACACTGGGAGGATTAGAAGCTTGGGGAGAGGTTTGTGAGTATGTTACCTCAGTTTCTCTTTCAAG
>JAQMYL010000006.1:1868278-1878278 GCA_030014365.1 Clarias pachynema | reverse complement strand
TTCTCCATCTCTCTCTCTCTCTCTCTCTGGAGCAGAGAGGCCACTCGGCACTGATTTGTCCCGCCAAATCCAACGTTCTTGTGAATTCTCCTTTGATCCCTTTTTCTAGTTCAGCTTTCATTTTGGACGGAGGTTCGCGGCCCGTCCTGGCGCCCTCACTCTATTTCATAAGGAGCTGCTAAAAACATTCGCCGTCTCCACAACACATGGCGCTTCGAGCCGCACCTAGTGACAGGAGGAAAGCTGGAGACTGCAGACGAGGGAATAAAAAGCTTTTCATTTAGCGTGGCGAGTCGCACCGAGACTCCAGAAGCCGTTTTGTGGATCAATGCGTTTTACCAGCTTGACTGGGAAAAAAAAAAAAAAAACGGCTACCAAACTCGAGTGCCTTGGACCCTCCAGGTCGTAAAGTTGAAGTGCTTCACAATCGAGCATAACCTTTGTAAACCTCTGGGGTTTGCGATCTCCAATCTCCCGTGTGTATTGGGCTTTGGTGATGTTGACATTCAATACTGATCACTGCCAGGTTTCATCTCTAGCATCTTCATCCTTCTGCTTCTCGTCTGAAATGATTTCCACGCCTCTTCGTCTCCGTTTTCGTCGTCCTCGGGCGAAGTGTAGTCGAGCCATGTTCGAGAGATATCATAAAACGTTTAATAGAGGAAATTTCCGAAGGGCCTCGAGCTGCTCGTAAAAAGACTTGAGAAGGGAGTGCTGAAAGAACGTCAATGCTTTAGCTGCTGCGCTCACAGACGTCCATTGTGCCGTAAATGTCAAAGCATGGACGGGATCGCGAAAACCTCACCAGAATGCGGATCCAGAGACAAGAGCCTCTCACGTTGAGTTTGTGGGTTGTGGGAAATATCCGAGCTGTTCCGGAGGTCAAAGGGCAACTGACATGATGCTGCTAACACTGAGCGTTTAACCTGGTTGTTAGTGACAGACGTTTTTTATTGACATCACTGATCTAGTGGTGGAAATGATTCGAGTGGCAGCAGCAGCTTTTCTCGGGGCAACAATTTGTTTTTAGTGGCAGCAATTGTTTTTATTTGGTCTCAGGAATTCGATTTAGTGGCAGCAAGTGGTGGCAAAAATGTAACACACACTGTCAAAAGTGGCATCTGTTTTTTATTTGTGTTTTAAAACATTTTTAGGACAGCAATTTAAAAGTGGCTGAATTATTTGTGTTCAAGTGGTCAGAGTTGAATCGTTTAGACGATGGTGACGCTTTTGACGGCAGCAGATAATTGTTTAGCTGTAGCAATGGGATTTCTATGGTTGTCATTTTTAGGTGTTAGTAATTTGTATTGACAGCTTTATTTTATTTATATATGTATATTTATTTATTTATATATATATATTTTTTTTTAATGGCAGCATTTTTTTTCTCTTTAACTCTAGCAAAAGTGATTTAGTGAGTTTTGATGGCGGTAATTTTTCAGTGTCAATAATTTGTATAGGCAGCTCTTTTTTTTGTATAGGCAGCAAATTTTATTTTATTTTTAGTAGCAGCTATTTTCCAATAATAAAAGTAATGTATTGTGGATGCATATCTCCCTCTTGTTAGAAGATGGCTTGCTTTATGAAGATTGTGAAGGTATTTGGGGAACACAGGGCTGTTATAAGCACCAGTTACGAGAGTTCTGTCCAATTCGGGTTAAATATAATTTTTTTCGGGTTAATGAGGAAACCACCAAAAAGAAAAGAGAGCTCCTTTCCAACAAGTCGTTTGGTTAAATTAAGCAACATTAAATGACCAGTAAGTACGTGTTATCTCTGTAAAACATATTGCAGTGTGTTTGGACTATGAAATAAAAATGTTGTTAAATTAATGGCAGAGAGAAAGTGTGAGGTATATAGTGGATTCAACTGCTGTAACATCTTCCATAAAGCTTGTCAGAACTTCGGTTACAGCGCTGCGCTACCTTCTCCCGAGTTTCAGTTTTAGCTGATGAGTTAGAATTGCGGCAGTCCAAGTTTTTTCCCCCTTTTAACCACTAAATACATAAATATCAATAAGGGCCAGATGTCAGGGATTACGTGGAGGGGGAGAAGAAGGAGGGGCGCTAGTGGTTCGAGTCTCACAGTACTAAGGACAGGATGATGGAGCGACGAATGAAAAGAGCGATTGCACAACTGTTACCTCTATTACCCTGGAGCCTAGAGGAGTGAGAAGAAAAGAAAAGTGGAACATAGGGATTGAGAGAGAGAGAGAGGACGAAAATGATCAACAGAGACGCAAATAAACACTTTCCCAGGCTGCGTTCACTCAGGAACGTCTTTAATGATCCTGAATCGATTGTTTACTCCCTGGCTGCACTTTCAGGCCATCGATCCTTCCTTGTGAAACACTCTCAGGAGGCTTGTTTACCTCCGGAGAGACAGAACAAGTGTGTGCATACGTGTATGTGTGTGTGTGCATGTGTGTGAAATAAACACTTACTACACCCTTCACTTAGTTTCTCCTGTGTAACTCTTTGTTTAGCCGTAAGAACGTAAAACTAATTTATTAAACTATTTATGTTTGTGTTTGTTATCGGCAGTTGCTAAGGTGGAGTAGTGTGTTGCTTCATTTTAACATTTCACTGTGTAAAGTAGACGTTATCACAGCCGATCACAAGTGATCACTTTCTTCATCCTGGAATAATTTGGATAATACTGCACAGATGTCGAGTAAAAATCTGTTGGGAATCTTGACCAAAAAAAGTTCAGACATAAAATTTTGCTAAATTTGTGCTAAAATAGAAGTAGAAGAATGCTAAAATAATGCTAAAACGATTAACATACTAATGAAAGCTGCCAATATGCAGAATTAGAATGTAGAGCTGGAGTCGCTTTTAGCTCACTAGCTTAAGCAGGTGTTAGCTTAACTCACAAAAAAACGTTTATACACTGTAAAATTTTCTTCATGGTCATAATCTTTATAATCCATCAGATAGTCTAGATGTTAGTGGGGAACAAGAAATAAAAAACCTGATGGTTGTTTTCTACTTAGCTATGAATATTCTCTCAAGATAATTAAGCTGTTTATTATTTAGCTTCTAGTTTAGCGCGCTAATAAACTGCTATCTTAAAGATTTAGCTAGCTAGCTGACTGTATTCTCAAATATTTATCTCGCTAGTTAACTGTAGTCTTAAATATTTAGCTAGCTAGCTAAGTGCATTCTTAAATATTTAACTCACTACATAACTGCAATCCTAAAGATTTAGCTAGATGACTTTATTCTCAAATATTTATCTCACTAAACAACTGCAGATATAAATATTTAGCTAGCTGGCTAACTCTATTCCTAAATACTTAGCTAACTAGTTAACTGTAGACCTAAATATTTAGCTAACTAGCTAACTGCACTCTTAAATATTTAACTCACTAGCTAACTGCAGTCATACATATTTAGCTAGCTAGCTGACTGTATTTTCACATATATAGTTTGCTAAACAAATGTAGTTGTAAATATTTAGCTAGCTAGCTAACTCTATCCTTAAACATTTAGCTCGCTAGTTAACTACAGTTCTAAATATTTAACTAGCTATCTAACTGCATTCTTAAATATGTAGTTTGCTACTGTAACTTCAATCCTAAACATTTAGCTAGCTACTTGACTGCATTCTTAAATTGTTAGCTTGCCAAACAACTGCAGTTCTAAAAAATTTGCCAGCTAGCATACTGCATACTTATTTTTTTGCAATCCAGTATATAAAATTCTTTAAGTAAAGTATTCAATAAAATTTTTTACGTACTGTAAAGGCAATTTTAAGCTTAAGGTGTTGACTTTTTTTTTACTATACCCTTCATACACACTCACACACACATGCCCCTCCCCCACCCGTGCTCCCTCAGCTGCGCTCAGATAAGAGATCTCCTGTTGGGCCTCGTGCTGAGGTGATGAATTAGCTTAGCCACATTACGCCGCGTGTGTTATTGTTGAGCGCTGATTTATCGAGCGCCTTGAGCTCAGGTCACTCCCTCCTTCATCCCCCCATCTTCTTCTCCCTTTGTCTCTCATCTGCTTTTCTGTTTGGGATCCGAGACGCCTGATTGATGAGGTCTCGCACAAAGAAGGCACTCTGAGGCGCGCAGATATAGCGTTAGCCGCTACGGTAAATAAAAACACATGTGCCTCAGCAAAAGAGAGGAGGGAAGGATGGAGGGAGACGGCGCTGCAGAGGCCGTCTGACTGACATTCCTTGCTCTGCCCTTTCAGTTCCTCTTTATGTCATCATAAAGTGTACAGTTTTGCTGGTTTTGCCGCAAACGCTCGAGGTTAGCGCTCTCAGCTAAGAAATGAGAGTAAGAAAAGTAACGCAGAAAGCAGCCGGAACCGATATTTCTTTCTTGTGTAAGCGGAGGGTGATTTAAAGCTGACTGACCCCTGAACCCCACGTGTGTGTGTGTGCGTCTGTGTATGCGCTGACTTTTGCAGATTCATTGTTGTTTCATTATTTTGATGCCTCAGGCCAAACCCTGAAAGAACAGGATGCGACTAAACAGAAAGGCTAACTGCTTCATCTCCGTGCTTAGCTCAGTAAAGGCTCAAAACCCAGTAAAAACACACTTCAGCAACACAAACGCCATCTTGTGTGCGCTAATTGAGTTCAGTTGATTAAGATTTTCTCCACAATGGCAGACACAACGCTGTTCTCATTTTCTGAGGTAATATCACACAGAAAATTACTTTAATGCAAGAACGTAAGTGTTGGTGAGATGAGAGTAGCTTTTTTGATCGTTAAGTCGCTTGTTTCAGGTAGAAGGAGTCTCCAGTGCCAGCACTTTGTAACAGTCAGAGGAAGTTGTGTGTGTGTGTATTCCCTATAGCTTCAATAACACTCAGAGTGTGAGTGTATCTTGTGGCTTAACTAGGGGAAGGCTGTGTTTTTGGCATGTCTGCTCCTCAATAAGTACTTTTGGAAGTTCAGGCGAAGTTCTCCTGTTTGATCCTCTCTGCCTCGTCTCTCTCCAGGAGGTAAATATATTCATGGAGGAAGAAATCCGTGACTGTGTGGGTGTGAGACGGCTTTAGGCTCGAGTCTTTGCCACGCTTTGATCAGTGTGTTCTATTTTGTGAACGTTGCGTAACCATCCCTCTCGCCGGATAGAGAAGAATCCCTCCTGTCTTTCCTAATCTTCTCTCTTCTTCTGCCCAAAAAAAAAAGAATAATCTCCCACTTCTCTCCATACGGACACTAAGGGAAGTTCACATCCATCCAAATTCAAACACCCGTGCACTGTGATCCTGTCCCAAACCAACAGCCATATTCACTACATAGGCCACAGCATCCCCATCATCAGTGCACTGTGGGCATGTCCCAAACCAACAGCCATATTCACTGTATAGGCCACATAAACACTATCATCAGTGCACTGTGGGCGTGTCCCAAATCAAAAGCCATATTATATATCATGTAAGTAAAGACTATCATCACCTCACTGGGGGTGTGTCCCAAACAACTATATAGGCCATGTGCATAAACACCTTAATCAGTCCATTGTGTCCCAAACCACACACCATATCAAGTGAATAGGGTGTGTCCCAAGCACATCCTATTCACTGTATAGGTCACATTAACATCATCATTACTCCGCTGTGGGCGTGTCTCAAGTCAAGAGCCGTAATCCCTAAATGGATCATGTACGTAAACTCTATCATCGCTCCACTATGGGTGTGTCCCAAACCACATGGCCTATTTACTATATAGGCGATATACATGAACACTGTGATTGGTAACCACTGTGGACATGTCCCAAACAACATCCCTTCTCACTATATAATGTGCCCCAACCCATGTCCCCTATTCACTGTATAGGCCACGTAAATACTGTCACAAGACCGCTGTGGGCGTGTCCCAAACCACAGAAGAAGATCAAAACAGCCCCATCATCCATCTCTGTCTGTTTTAAAGGTTTTCCTGTGTTTAGTTTCATTGCTCATGCTCGCCGTTGCACGGTGTGGTGCAGCCTCGTGCTGTGCTCCGCGAGGATTTCTTCTGTTTCCATTGCTTCTGTTTTGATTGGCTTGAGTTTCCAGAGCGCTCCCTGCATTTGACCTCCGACCCCCAGGGGTCATTGTCCATTACCACTTGAAATGGCACATCAGCAGGCCTCCTGCTAAAAGCATTTGTCTTCTCCTGGGTCATGGGTCCGACCTCAGTTCGCTTCTGCCAAACGACTTAGACACACACACACACACAAAACACCCAGAGGAGGCACTGAAACTTCAAACACCTCAAACAGCAGTTGTGAACTTCATCATTTGAGGCTTCAGGGGATGATGAAAGAGTAAAAGCTAGCTAGGAGAAATGGGTAATGTTTATCATTAGTTAATTCGTAAAAACTCTGAAAATCCTTTTTAACATGGACATGCTCTCTCTCTTCTGAGCAGCAGGGTTATTTTATAAATTCATCAAAGTGTAATTTTACTTATTCAACATGCACTGCATCATGCTAGCTGTTATTAATACTGCACACACACTGTACTATGCTAATTGTTGGCTAAACAACATACGCTGCATCATGCTAGCAGTTACACTAATACTGCACACATTATACTATGCTAATTGCTCGCTAAATCAACATACGCTGCATCATGCTAGCTTTTATTAATACTGCATACATTGTACTATGCTAGTTGTTTGCTAAATTGACATATGCTGCATCATGCTAGCTGTTATTAATTTTGCACACTGTATTGTGCTTGTTGTTTATTAAATCAACATACGCTGTGTCATGTTAGCTGTTAGTTTAAACAACATACACTGTACTGTGCTAGCTGTTCGCTAAGCTAATGTGTGCTTTTAACAATATTAACCGAATTTGCAGAAGTGATGGTTTGATGTTTGTATTAGCTAAAGTATTAGCTTTGTTTTCTTAGATTGGCAAGGTAAGTTAACTGTGCTAGCTACGTACACTCGCTAATCACCTGTTACTTCCTTTCACATATATTTAGGGCCCAAGCACTATAGCAGGACCCTCTTGTTTTCCTAAGGATGACTTTTTTCCCACCTTTTGGCCTTTGTTGGGGGTCTTAAAAACACATAGAAATTGGCAGACAGGTTGCAATTTGCTGCCATTAGGATGCTTGAGAGTCGCATGGCCCGGAGCCCTATGCATAGTTCATACACACTTGCACGTATGCACATGGAACTCAGTACACATTCATTGAGCCGAACAACTTGCATGTCATGTGTTCAACTCAAAAGGTAGTCAGTTATTTCAGGTTGTTTGCCAAAATGCATCGGATGGATTTTGATATACTCCTCCTAGGGAATTTATACAATTGCCACCAAACCGACTTATGTGATGCTAAAGACATTCCACCTAAAGAGGATCAGCCATGACAATGCCTTAAACTTGGCTTGAAAGCGGATAATAACTTTCTGTATCACATTATATTGAGTGATATTATATTGTTTGACACTTTCAGTGACATCATATTTAGTGACATCATAGTGTGATGCTTTTTTTTTCAGCATCTTCGGCCTATTCTACACACTCACACACACACACTCATACACACATACACACACACATGCGCACACAAACACACTCATATCACACACAAACTCACATCTCTCTCTCTCTCACACACACACACACACACACACACACGCACACACACACACACACACACTCACTCAAATGTTAACACTCACACACACATCTCACTCTCACACATGCGCACACACACATACACACACAGTTGACATGAGAAATATATAGGGCCCAAGTTGACACCAGTCCTATTAGGCCATAGTGTGAAGTGTGCAAATTGTGCGGTGCACCCGGGCAGCAATGGATTTTTGGAGGTCTTAACACGCTCAAAAGACAAACAGGTTGTGTGGCGACCCCGGGTGGCAATAGTGCAGGGTGCTTGGGCCCACTCATCATTGATTGCAACTATACTATTATTATTTTTCCACACTTTTGGGCTTTTTGTGGGTCTTAACATGCTCAAAAACTCATGACAATTGGCAGACAGGTTGGAATCTGCTGCCATTAGGATGCCTGAGAGTTGCGTGGCACGGGTCCCTCAGGGGCCCTCACACGAGATTTAGCTCATACACACTCGCACGTATGCACACGAAACTCGGTACACATTTAGAGCTCATTGAGCCAAACAAAACATCTCTCTCACACACACTCACACGCACGCACACACTAATACACACATACACACACACGCACAAACACACTCATATCACACACATACCTCTCTCTCACACACAGACATACACGCGCATGCACGCATAAACACACTCATACATCACATGAGTGATGTGGCTTGGCTTTTTGGAGGTCTTAACACGCTCTTAACTCGCTCAAAAGACAAACAGGTTGTGTGGTGCACCCGGCTGGCGATGGCACAGGGTGCTTGGGCCCGCTTATCGTTGCTTGCAACTATATTTTTTTCTTTTAATGAAAGGTCATATATGGCAGGTGTGTGTGAGTGTGTGTGTCACTGCTCATTTATTTAGCAGGATTTCCTCACCAATGCAACACTTATTTTAGACAGCGTTGGACACACACTTGACTTACACTGGGTATTTGCATTTTGACAACTCATGTTACCTTCTGATACACACACACACACACACACACACACCCCTGTGACCCGAGCATCATTAGTCTGGACAGAACTTGTCTCCGGCTGTCGTGTGGAGTGTGATGGAAAGCCGGCTCATAATTGTCCTGCTCAGGGGAGGACTCCTTCTCTCTCTCTCTCTCTCTCTCCCTCTCCTTGTCATTCTCTCTCTCAGTCTCTTTATCTGTCTCTCCCCTCCCTCTGTCTTCTCTGTTTATTCTCTTGTTTTCGTATTTGTCCCTTTTGCCATCCTCTTTTTCCTCTTTTCTGTACATTTACCTCAGTGACACGGCCACATTTCTGTACATTTACCTTTGGGATGCCCTCATTTCGGTACATTTACCTTTGGGATGCCCTCATTTCGGTACATTTACCTTTGGGATGCCCTCATTTCGGTACATTTACCTCAGTGATATACACATTCATGTACTTTTACCATAATTCTGTACATTTACCTCAGTAATTCCCGGATTTCTGTACATTTACCTCAGTAATGCCCGGATCTCTGTACATTTACCTCAGTAATGCCCGAATCTCTGTACATTTACCTCAGTAATGCCCGGATTTCTGTACATTTATCTCAGTAATGCCCGGATTTCTGTACATTTACCTCAGTAATGGCCGGATTTCTGTACCTTTACCTCATTAATACCCGGATTTCTGTACATTTACCTCACACACATATTTCTGTATATTTACCTCAATGACACATCTACATTTCTGTACATTTACCTCAGTGATGCACACACCCCCATATTTCTGTATATTTACCTCAGTGACACATCTACATTTCTGTACATTTACCTCAGTGACACACCCACATTTCTGTACGTTTAATTCAGTGACATGCCCACATTTCTATACATTTGCCTCAGTGATGCACACACCCACATTTCTGTAAGTTTACCTCAGTGACATTCCCAAATTTCTTAACATTTATTTCAGTGACATGCTTACATTTCTTTACATTTACTTTAGTGATGCAGCCGCGCACATTTCTATATGTTTACCTCAGGGATGCACATGGGCACATTTTTGTACATTTACCTCAGTGACGCGCACACATTTCTGTACATTTACCTCAGTGACGTGCACACATTTCTGTATATTTACCTCAGTGACACGCACACATTTCTGTACATTTACCTCAGTGACGCGCACACATTTCTGTACATTTATCTCAGTGACGCGCACACATTTCTATATGTTTACCTCAGTGACGCGCACACATTTTTGTACATTTACCTCAATGACGCGCACACATTTCTGTACATTTACCTCAGTGACGCACACATTTCTGTATATTTACCTCAGTGACACGCACACATTTCTGTACATTTACCTCAGTGACACGCACACATTTCTGTACATTTACCTCAGTGACGCGCACACATTTCTATATGTTTACCTCAGTGACGCGC
>JAQMYL010000006.1:1823085-1840300 GCA_030014365.1 Clarias pachynema | reverse complement strand
TATATAATATGGGGTCCTGGCCTATCCAGTCTCCAGATCTCAACCCCATAGAAAATCTTTGGAGGGAGTTGAAAGTCCATATATATATATATTTCTATTTAACAAATATATAAATATATATTTTTCCCCTCAAAAAATCCTTGTTCTAATATTTCTTTTCTATTTGTTTTTGCCAACATTTTGCCAGAACTTTTTATTAAAAATGTATATAAAAAATGTTATGTTTCAAAAAAATTTTATTGGAATCAATTGGAAATAAAAAAGTCCAATATTTTAGTTTACATTTCCAAATTAAATATTGAATTCATGTGACTATTATTATTAGTATAAAAATAAAGGAAAAAATTAAAAACTAACCTTCACCCAGGCCAGGATTTTTAACTTGGGATGTCATCTTCTCTCTAAAACGTGTTCATTAAAATAATGTAACATTAAAAACATAATTTACAAGAATTTAGGAAAGATCAACTTTCCATCAACTATATAATTAAGTGAAAATTTAAATATAAATAAATAATTTAAATAAAAATTGTAAACAAAAATTGCTAAAAGGCAAGAAAAAAACATGAAAAATTAAAACAAAAATGTAAAACTATAAAACATGAGACAACAATGAAAAGAATGAAAAAAAGAATAATGACCAAAAGCCTTAATGCAAAAATGAAATAAAACAGTGGATTTTAAAATAAAGGAAAAATTATAATAAAAATGCAACAAAAAAATTGACAAAATAATTAAATAATTGAAAACATTTCAAAAATGAAGTATGAATTAATATTTAAAAAATCCAAGACCAAAGAAAAAGAAATAAAAAACACAAGGCAGAATTTAGCAAAAAATATTTAAATACAAATGACCAAAAAACAGACAAAATAAAAATTTTAAAAAATCGCTGCTGCTGTACTCACACCATTTTCCTATCGTCATCCTCACAGTTTATAGGCAGTAAATTAGCTAGTGGAGCTAATGTGCTAACTTTCACGCATTCTGTTAGGTCTCCATAAGAAAAGACTGAATCCTCGCATCTTATGACAGGTTATAACCCCGTGTCCTGGCACGTAGTGTAAAAGAGCGCAGGCTTTAGGACGCATCCTTTAGGACGCACCCCTGTATTGGGGCAGTAAAAATAACTTGACACACTCAAACGTGGCTGAGTCACCTTTAATCAGCCTCGCTCATAAAGCCTCGTCTCTTCTTCCTTTCTCGCTTTCTTTCTGTTTATCACCTGTTCCTTCACATTAGCTGTGTATGTGTGTGTGTAAGGGAGTGAGTGTGTCTGGTGGGGTCTCAGCGAGCTGCATGGCTCATTTAGTACATCGTTTGTGGATAGCAGTCTAATTAAGAGGATACACACAGGAGAATGAACACACACACACACATTCGTTTGTCTTACTTAAGTAAACCTAAAATGAATGTGAGATCTTAGATTCTTAGATTTTCGTGTTTTAATACAATTTGTAAGATTTTTCCCCTTCAAGTATGTAAAAATGATGAAAGACTGGGCAGTGGTGTAATGATGGTGAAATTCACACACACACACACACACACACACACACACACACACACACACACACAGAGTGAGAAAGAGAGAGAAAGCTGGCGATGAAGAACAAGAAGAAGCGGGGGATAAAAGAGCTGAGGAATGTGATCTGTTATCCGAGAGGACCTTCCCCTTATCGCAGTGTAAACACACTGCAGTGCTGCATTAAAACACCGCACACACGCACACACACACACGTCACATACAGCGTCTGCCTAAACTCACTGCCACCTTTGAGTGAAGGCAAAGAAACCAGCTGAAATAAACGGCCTCGTATTTTCCGTCATCTCAGACTTCCTTCATCAGCCTTAGCATGTGGTCTGCTCCCTATCTGGTGCCCTTCTTTGATACCTAAAACCACTACAGGACACAGCACCACTCTTTATAATTAAAGAGGTGTCTGGCTGGACATTTACCTGTCCTGACTGATTTTGTTTTTATTTTATATCACTTATATAAATATATACGACTAATTTGATTTTAAAAATGCTCTAGCTAGCCAAAATAATGTAAAATAAAAATTATGCTCTTCATCATAGACTTAGACTTCATCAAACAAATGAGCAGCTAGTTTAATTTTGAATGTGCTAGCTAGTCTATATTATGTAAATATAAAGTTACTTTACTTTAAAAACACTCTACCTGGCCTATATTATTAAACAACTTTATGCTCTAGCTAGACTACAGTATTTTGCAAAAATATACAGTTTGTTTGAGTTAAGAATGCTAAAATGCACTGTATAAATGCAAGCTAGTTTATTTAAAGATCGCTCTAGCTAGCCTTTATTATGTAACTATTGGATGCTCTAGCTAGAATGGGTTACATAAATACACAACTCGTTTGTTTTATCAATGCTCTAGCTAGCTTATGTTATGTAAGTGTTCAGCTAGTTTGATTTAAGATCATTCTAGATGATGCATATCTAAAAACAACAAGTTTCCTTTTAGAACGCTCTAGCTAACCCATAATATGTAAATATACAACTAGTTTACTTTAAGAATTTTATAGATAGATAATATTATGTAAATAAACAACTGGTTCTTAAAGTAGTTGTATATTATGTAAATTTACTTTAAGTATGTTCTAGTTAGCCAATATTATGTACCAATAAATATACTTTTTATCTAGCCTATATTATGTAAATATGGCATTCTGTAGCTAGACTCTATCGCATAAATGCACAACTAGTGTATTTTACTACATAACTAGCAAGTTAGTTTGATTTAAGAATGCTCTAGCTAGCTTATATTATGTAAATTTGGCATTATCTAGCTAGACTATATCACATAAATACACAGCTGATTTATCTTAAGATCGATTTAACTAGCCTGTAAATATACAGTTAGTTTGGTTTAGGAATACTAAATATATAGCTAGATAAATTTATGAAAGGTGCTTTTTGCCTTTATTGTAGAAATAAAAAGCTAATTGCATTTTCAGTTAGTGTATATCACAGTTACATTTACCGCTAGTTTGTATGTGAAAGGTTTTAACTAGAATTTTAGCTATAAAATGTTTTCAATGCAATAATTTTCTTGTAATGTAAAAGTTTACGCTGATTTAAGAACACTCTTAAGCTAGCTTATATTATGTAAATATACTACTAGTTTCATTTATGAACACTTAGACTAGCCTGTATTATATAAATGTACAGCTAGAATGATTTAAAAGTGGAAATCTAAAACTAGACTCTAGACTGTATTGCATAACTATGTGGCTAGCTTCATTTAAGAAAGTTATAGTTAGCATATGTTGTATATAAATACAGCTAATAATTTTTCTCTTAGCTAGCTAGCTATACGGCTAATTTTATTTTAAAAAGTTCTACATAGGCAATATAACCTACATATTTAAGCAGCTTTTGCTAGTTTGATTAGAAATGGTTCTAGCTAGCCAAAATTATATAAATGTACAACTTTCATCTTAAACTAGTTTGAGATATAAAGACCAATGCCACATTTACTAAATGTTAAATTTCAAATTGTGCAAACTTTGGTTGCTGGAAAGCTCAGTAGATGGAGTCTGTGTTATACAGAATATGGTCTAGTACAGGTTTAATGGTTGTTGAAGTAAATTTACACAATATGGTCAGCGTGAAGGGAAATTATTTATGAAATTAGTCTGGTTTCTGTTTAGAATTTTTGAAACGCTATTATACTGTATGAACATCCAGCTAGGGTCATTTAGAGAAGCTGCTAGTATTGTGGAGCTACTGTAGGTCAAACAGAATATTAATCAGCTCTCAGTGTTGCCTGTTTCCCATGAACCATGCTTCTCAGTCTTTTATTTCTAGAATCCATTAAAAACCATGACATATTGGTGAGTTAAAGGCTTTTATGTTTAACGTTAATTGCATTAAAGCTTGTTACAGTTTTGTGTAAAGTGTAGAAGAAGGGAAAGGCCGGGCGTGATGGAGTTTAGGTCAGGGAAGGATGCCTGGCAGAGCGGGTCATGCAGAGGTTGAGAGCCGAGCCGAGCCGGGTTCAGAGAAAGTTCAGGCGCATGGCATTAGGCAAATGAGGGGGAGAAAAGAAGAAAAAAAAGGGGGGAGCAGAAAAGGAGTTTGAGCGATGAGGGAGCAAGAGAGGGGGGCAAATTAGTTTAGAAGAAACCCATTTAGTGAAGAGCCGAGGCAGATCTCGCTGTTGTTGTAGCCAGCAGTTGTTGCCAAGTAGATGGCTAGTAACATGCGCACCTCGACTAAGAGTCCAACAAACAAACTAACCAAGAACCCTGACTACAGCATGAGTTGTAGGTCTTATTTTGCTGAGAAATGTTCTGTCCTTTTTCAGATGCTCATTTTAACCACTTTATTTAGTTTCATGTGCTAACTTTGTTTCGTATAAAGGCTAGAACTAGTTCCGATTTATTTATTTATTTGCTCACATCACACACGAAACACTAGTCTCACCATGGCTTCCCTGCTTTACAGTGCATCAGGTCAAATCTAATCAAATAATACAACTGATCAAAAGCTAACAAAACTGGGATATACTTGCTATAGGTTTTGTGTCTAATGTCACATTCAAGTAGCTTATGGATTATCACGGTAAAGAAACTAAACAGACTTTATGAATGAAGTGATAATATGAACTTTGTATAAAGATACTTTCACATAACCTTCCACTAAAATCGTCCCTAAAAAACAAAAAAAAACGTATTTTCATAAGGATTTTCCTTTAAACAGCCGTAATTCTATATAAATAAAAGAAAGGTTTTATCTGTACAATATTTTTACGTTTCATACATTGGAGAACCCCAAACCAAAATTTCCTGTCTGGTTGTCTATACTTTTGTCCAGCCAGATTGTGTCACAGTATATCGCAAAACTGTCTGGACAGAATTGAATGAAACTTTGCCAGTCCTTCAGTATTTGCCTGAAGTTAAACCTGCGCCATAAATGAAATCAAAATGTTGAGTTAAATTGTAGTTATGAGCAGTTTTGAGCTAGCCACAAGTTTTAACAGAGTACTGTGGTCTTAAAACGACCGCTGGACAGAATTTAATGAAACTTATCCTATAAGCGATGTTATGAACAGTTATGTGCCAGATTTAATAATCTACTTCAAAATAAGCTACTAATAAGCTGCTTGCTCAATGTAAACAAACACCTGCACCAGTAGATATTAATTAGAAAAGCTAAACTGAATATTTTTACTGACATTATTTTCACACAGAAGTGGCATAAGTGAATTTTAACTTCATCTTCATCTGTGATTCACTCTCCGATGACCAAACAGGGAGTGTATTTGTCTGACGACGAAAGAAGTAAAACTTAGTATAAACAAGGCGTAAGATACTCAACCTTATAGGATGTGATTTCTTTGTATTAATAAGTTAGACAGAGAGTCCTGCTGTACAGAAAGACACACCGACATGTACAGGGGATTTTAAACTGAAATAAATATCACTGATTACATTAAAGCTCACCAGCTTATTTTTAGCTTTAACTTTGTAACTATTGCTACAAACTCTTTCACCATCATACAGAGTTAAAAGAAAAACATTAACAGACAGAGAGAGAGAGAGAGAGAGAGAGGTGGGGGCGGGGCCATGGCTTTTGGTAAGGAAGGTTGTGGGCGCGGTTTATCAATCAGCTGCGCTGTTTTCGGCACCGCCCCCCTCGCCTTGTTTCTTCTTCTTCCTTGTGCGGGGGGCGGGGCCTGGATCTCAGCTGCGCGCTCTCGTCACTTTATTCCGCGCGCCGGAGAGAAGCGACGCAGCGGAACGAACGCGCGAGCGCGAGACACACGGGTGGGACAGCGCGCGCGAGAGAGAACACGGCTTCTAATGTATATTGTTTTTTGTTTTTTTTTGCTTTTTTAATGCGGTTTAACGCAAAGGAGGAAACGAGACCGCGGGATTAAAAACATGGCTCCGGTGTGAACGGCAAGCACGCGCAGAGTGAGAGAGAGAGAGAGAAAGAGGAGATCAGCGCTCGCGATTTCCTGCGCGTGGATTTCTTCCCACTTATACACAGAGACACGCGCACGCGCACACGGCTTCAACTTAACTCGTTATCGGTTTGCATTCAAGCTTTGGATTAAAGTGGGACGCCATCTGGGTCAAACAAGTCTCTCTGGATATTTGTGTGTGTGTGTGTGTGTTTTTTTTTAATTCCTATCAGTGAACAACACAACCCAAAGTCCATCATGGACTCTTTGCACTCTTTGCTTTGATGCTTGCACACAGACACACACATATACACACTTGCCCTTGTGATTGGTCTCGAACCCCATCCTGAAGACTTGTGGAGAACATGTACGAGGGCATGGACGTTGTGGGTTTGCACCCTGCCCCAAACCCCTTCCTCATGATGGAGTATTACGGCCAGAGGTTCCACAACACGCCCTGGAGCGCCTCCAAGCACTGTACGTGCCCTTGAAACCCCTCTAACAAAAAAAAAAAATCTGAACGCTTCTCTTTTTTCTTTTTCCTTTCTGTGCACTGGATTATTCCTTGCATGTTGTCTTGGCACGCTTTTCCTGAAAACTATTTTAGGCATGCACGAAGGTCAGGGACTCTCCCACACTTTCTGTCCTGACTTTCTCGTTTGCATGCAAGCTGCAGAAACGTCACTTGTACATTCATACATATGTCTGTCTTTTTTGGTTGTTTTTGTGTTTCACGCACTTTTTCTCGAATTACATCCATTGCATTACGTGTTGCATGTATAACACGTGTCGAGTGATGATAAGCGTCCAGAAGGATGTTATTGCGCAATTAAGTTTCTTCTGTCGGTTTGTTATCATTTTGCGACAGCATCGCCTGTTCTGCGGTAACAGCACCTACAGTTTTGTCGTAACTCGAGTTGTCGAGGTCAGACGGGAGTCACTGCTTTGTGACCTTTCACATTGTTTTTACATGCAGCTAGCATTTAAATCTAGGATAAAATATAGAACTTGACCGTTCCATGGAAACTTGCGATATGTAAATCCGAATTCTGTAGCTTTCTTAGATGTCAGTGAATAGTTTGAACAGATTATTACGTAAAAAAATAATAATTTGTCAATTTGCACTTTCAACTTTCGCCAAGACCTAATTAACTGTTTGCTTTCTGTTTAGTCGTGTAGCGTCGTCTTTTTGACTTTAAGCACTTGAAAAATGTAATTTGCAAGAAAACTAAAAAAAAAGTTTTATAAAATGATAGCTGTCACCAAAAAACAAAAAGAGAAAAGATAGCGCATATTCTCCAGCGTGACCTCAGCGTCCACCGTCCATCCGTCTTGTCGGCCGATTCTTTTGTAAATAGCTTCACGCGGCTCACACGCCTCTGTCCTTCAAGAAACGTCCGGACGTGCATTGTGCTCATGACTGATAGATCCAAGGGTGTCGGAGGTGGGGTTTGTTTCCGTCCATCTGTTTTAGCAGAACTTCTGTTTAAATGTTAAAAAAACGTCAATTTAGACAGAAATCTCAATTTTTTTTGCACTTTATACCATCGAAAAACCCCCGAAATTTTGTTTTGCCGCCGTGTGAGAAATGAACTCGTCCTGATAAAAGTTGATGACAAAGAAAAAAAAAAAGCACAGAACTTGCGTAAGTCTTTACGATTCAAATCGTAATACGTAATTTTGCTAACAATGTTTTACTGATGAGAAACAACGACCGGTACAATTTAAGTTTTTCACCCAGGCAAAAAAAGAGAGAAGCTTTACCAGTTTTATACAGAAGTAACGATAATGATGATATTTAGTAAAGTGTATCTTGTCATAATCGCAATATTGATGTCTCGTAACGTCACCTAGCTTTAAAACTAAAACTCAGAACTTCCAACTAGGAGAAAGTGATGAATTACTACTTGGAAATTCCTCCCTGTGATGTCACACCAACATGCTGGCTCACGCCTTCAAAGTTATTAAATGAAAACATTTTATTTTTTTGATTTGTATTTTTATACAAATTTAACGTAAGAACTCGGCGCTCTCTTACAAAGCTCTGAAACTGGAGACTACTTCCATAAACGATACACAACAGTCTCTTTACCCAAAACGTCGTGAACGCTAACTTCGTGACTCCTCTCACTAGGATGTTTCGAGGGGACGAAGGTAAGTTGTAAGTTAAACGTGTGTTGTTAGTTGGTTAGATGTTGAGGAACGTGTGATTTATTATCCCAATTCACAACGCCATGTTTAAACTCGAATTTAGGAATAATTATGAGGAACGTAGGAAAGTAAATGATGAGCCTTTTCCTAAATATTCAGTCTGTGTGTGTGTGTGTGTGTGTGTGTGTGTGTGTGTGTGTGTGTGTGTGTGAGAGCTGATGGCTGTGAGCTGGAGGGTTTCCCCTCTGAGGGTACACACTGTGAGGGAATGCAGCACCAGGGGGGAGGGATGATGCTCACATGACACACACACACACACACACACACACACGGGCGCTGGGTCTGTAGGAGTATATACTGTTACATCTCTCTCTCTCTCTCTCACACACACACACACACACACACACACACACACACACACACACACCACGGTCTCATTAGTGTGCAGTGATGTGCAGCCTCGGCTCATTTTACTTGCACCATTCACTTCTGTCTGTCTCTACCTGTCTCTCTCTCTCTCTCTCTCTCTTTTTTTTCTTATGGTCTTTCTACCTGTGTGCACTTTCCACCTACACCAAGACCCAATCAAAAGAGAGAGAGAGAGAGAGACAGGTTTTTTTTCCTCTTTTGTTTTTGTCTATTTTCCTGTGTGTCTCTCTCTCTACCTGTCCTTCTTTCCCTCTTCCTGTTCATCTGTGTCTGTCTCGCTACGTCTGTCTACTTGATCTCAATCTGCCTGTCTAACTGACTCTCTACCTGTTTTTTTTTATTTGTTTTTTATATGTTTCTCTGGCTGTTTATCTGTCTGTCTCTCTACCTGTCTCTCTCTCTCTTCTCTGCCATTTTTGGTACCTGTCTTTTTTACTTTATATTCCTCTGTGTCTTTTTACATTTCTATCTCTCTGTGTGTCTGTCTCTCTAAACTTCTCTCTACCTCCCTCCCTGTCTGTCTTTCTGCTTACCTGTCTGTCTGTCTGTCTGTCTCTACCTGTCTATATGTCTGTATATTTTTAACACTTTCAACTAGTGGCTGGTGGCCTGGTAGTGTCTGTGTGTGTGTGTGTGTGTGTGTGTGTGTGTGTGTGTGTGTGTGTGTGTGTGTGTGTGTGTGTGTGTGTGTGTGTTAGCAGCACCTGAGAGAATGATAACATGTGTCTGTGTTAACTAGTGTGCTAGTTAAAATAATTGTTTGTTGTTTTAATAGCCAACAAAAGTGTTTTAATTCCATAATGTATCTGTTTAAAGTAAATATGAAGGCTGGTTTGGATTTGGCTAAATTGTACACACAGTCCATTCATGCTTAATTTACCATAAAGTGATGTCACAGTAAAATAATTCGTAATCATGACTAAACTGTAACAAAAAAAAAATTACATTATTCTTTCAATGTATCAATAATAACATATTAAAGAAAATAAGAAGGAACAGGATTTTCATTGTTTCAAACAGCAACATTAAAAAAAAAAGAAGTAAATATATTATTATTATTATTATTATTATTATTATTATTATTATTATTATTGTTGTTGTTGGTCAGAAATGGCAAGAACACATATTGTGTAAGACAATAATGAATAAACACTTTTAGTGTATAATTATTGTCTATTTACTAAAATATAGAAATACCAAAAAAGAAAAAAACATAACACGATTCTTACAGACATGTTCACATGTAGCTTTATATTGTACTGCATATTTTATTTAAAATATACAATAAAAAAACAAATAACATTTATAAAGTTTTATTATTATTATTATGATTATTATTATTATTAATAATAATAATAATAATAATAATAATAAATAAATAAATAAATAGCTGTTGTTTTTAAATACCTGGAAGCACACAAAAAAGAATTTTACAAATGAAGGATAATGCAGTGAGAAGAAGAGTTTTTTTTTTTTTTTTAGTTCCTGGAATGACAAAAGTTTTTTTTTTTATTTAATGAAAGGGAAAACAATCAAATTCAATATAAAAAATATTTTGTAACATTTATGTGGTGTTATTATGTAAACATTAAAAACTGAAAAAAGCCTTAATTGTGACGCTTTTTTTTTTTTACAGTCCACTGCTTAACACATAGATAGATAGATAGATAGATAGATAGATAGATAGATAGATAGATAGATTATAATTCAGCAATTTAATATTATTAGAGAGAATCCTCTGGTTTTTATCCATATAGGCAATTTTTAACATCTAAACACTGATATTCATGTTTGTATCACAAAAATTTACCTGAAACTCTGTTAACCTTCAGGTGACATAATGCACTGATTCTGTATAAAATATGCATCAGGAAGATTTATTGTCTATCAGTAAGTGGGCTACAATGTTTAACAATAAGCCACCTTTGTGTGCTGTTTCTCCCCCTTTTTCACTCGTCAAAGTTACAATCTAAAATCAGAATAATCCATCATGTTGGCATATGAAGAATTATGAAATGCGATCGCAGAGTATGGACTCTTCCAAGAGAAGGAAAAGCAGCAGTTGACAAAGTCGTTTTAAAGTCAGCATTACCTAAACTACAAGGGTTTGCATAAGAAGCCGACGGCTTCTTTGGGGGGAAATATGTCCTCTCTTTATGAACCCCTCCATCTAAGTAATAAATGAAGATAAAAGTAATAGCTGTAATACGTAACAGATGAAGATAACAACTACATGTTTGGAATGTGAGGGAAAATTTAAATTCAGATATGCCGGCGCATGTGAAACATGGTGCATGAAAGAAGACGAGAAAAACCTGGACTGTGTAAATAGAGAAGTTTACATGCAGTGCTACAATGCACAATCATTTTATTTTTTGTTTTTGTTTGTTACTTTGTTTGTTTGTTTTCATTTAATTTAATGTCTAATTAATATTTAAAATTGTTATTGTTTTTTCAATAAATGTTAATTTAGAATTAGCATGTACGCTTTTTTCTGTCATGAAGTCAAGTTAAAAGTGAAATGTGAATTCAAATGTTATCTTTAATTTGCAGTTACACCTAAGCAAGTACCATGCAGATCATTCCCAAGCAAATTAATGTGTAAAAGGGCTCTACTTGTATTAATCTTGTTAATAATTAGAAGGATCAGAAGATCAACTTTTTCAAAATGTTTGCACATTTTGAAAAAGTTGCAGTTCTTTAAAAAAGAAATGGAAAGAAATAGCTTGGGTCACTGGGGTTTCCATTACTGAGTAGTGAACAGAACAGAGGGGGGTAAAAGGGCAGAAATACAGGCGCAGAGGACAGGAGGGAGTGACCGACCCTGGTGCCCTGACGGAGGAGGGCACAGCATGCAGCGAGTGCTATGTTGTGTAGCTTATCATCGATGGAGATGGAGTGCTACAGCGGGAGACTGCTTCATGCTGGGTGGAAGAAAATTATGGTGGAGCCAGCTGAGTAGAAATAGCGCTGGAATACAGAAAGACAAGCGCTCAGGAGACGTAGATGGACCAAGAACATTAGTGTAGCTGTCTTTCCTGGCTCTTGGAGCAATAACTTGGTTGGGAAGAAAAGTCAGAGTTTAATCTCTATCTATGCATACATATCTAATATCACTATCTATATTATCATTATGTAAAATGCCTCATTTTATTAAAACTTTTTTTTATTTTTAATTATTATTTTTTAATAATAGTATATTATAGATGTGTAGTGTAAGGCAGCATTCTGAATCTGTATCTGTATTTAGATTTAACCCAATATTTGTGACTTTAACCAAAACAATGGAGATTAATCCCCTACAAACTTTACAAATAAATGGAGATTGTTTAACACATTTGAACAAATTACTTTGTTAATGTTAAAATTAATTATAGTCCTTTTACTTTTCTGGTTGAAGTTGTAACCATCATCATTGTAACACGTTCTTCCATGTGCTAGTACCCCTGACATTTAGGGGCGCTCTCTGTGCCGATTGCCATTCAACACTTCATCAGGCCTTTTTAGGGAAATAAAATTCACATTCACAATTCACATTACCTAAATGGTGTAGAAATTAATAATTATATGTCACAAGTTACACAGTAATTGAAAAAAATTTAATGCAATAAAAGAAAACGATTGCAAAAATTTGTATATATTTTAATGAATTCTATTTATTAATAAATTCAATTTAAGCACTCAAGTCATGAGTGGTATGGTGGGATATAATGTCACATGACCTGAGTGCTCACAAATTTATTACATGCAAAACTACAGAATGCAAATAAGCCCTTTACTTCTAGGTAAGACACAGGTTATTTAATATAAACTTCAATAATATATAACAGGAGTACTTCTTGCTGAGCATTTGCTAACTGTGTGTGCATGTTAGTTGGATATGCGTTAGTGTACATGTGTTATAATTTTCAGTTTAACACCAATTTAGTTTATGTGTACAATAAAAAGAGAAGTTGTGTGTGATACAGTACTGTACATCTTTGATTCGGTGTGTTGTTTGGCTTTATGACCAGCTCGTCATTATTATCTTATGCATAACAAGCCATGCAGTAGTTGGAATGGGTGTGTAAAATTCTGACCCCAGTTATACAATGTTAAACTTGCCCGTGGGTCTTTCTTCATCCTGCAAGCTTTATATCTGCTCGTTTTTTAGTGGTTGAGTAAAAGTAACAACCTCTTGCTCACAAGGATTTCTTTTTTTATTTAAATAAAAATAATAATAAATTAATAAATAAATGTGTGCTTACTATTCATTAAGTACTTTTACTTCCTTTTCTGTTTAGAACATATCTGCGTATTGCAAATAATTGACTATGATGATGATGATGATGATGATGATGATTATTATTATTATTATTATTATTATTATTATTATATGCTTGAATAGTATATAGTTGTTAGTAAATGACACCACATTTAAAATAAACATTAATTTTAAAAAATGATATAATAATTATATAACATTATTATATTATTATAATTTCAATTATAATTTTAATGCTTTGACCAAAATTCTGAAACATTAAAAACAACCTGGAAAAAAATCCACAATTTCAGAAAATGTGGTTAACCCAGATTTTAAATGATTTTAAATTTTAAACCTTATTTTAAATGTCAAATGCATGTGATCAATTCTCACAATGAATGTGTGTGTGTGTGTATGTGTGTGTGTGTGTGTGTGTGTGAGTGTCTGTCTGTCTGTATTTGTGTTCATCTATTCATCCATGACCATGAATGTGTGACTGAGTCCATGTGTTTGTTTGCGTGCGTCTGGGTGTGAAACCTTTGGCTTTGGTTGGCGTCCAGAGGTTAAAGGCCGAGTCCCTTATGGTGTGATGGTGGAGTGCCCACTATTTTGCCATGGCAACCACCTAAAATTCCGTTACCCAAGCAAAACCGCAAAACCATCTGAGAGGTAAAAGCGTTGCCCAATTATTGTTAAGAGATTTTGTTTCTCAACTAGTGTGTTCGTGTTCATATAGAACTCTATCATATAGAGTTCTATAGGTTTACCAAAATATGGACCAAAATATGGACATACTGTACAGTAGATAAAAAAAAAAAAAAGTTCCCAGTGAGCAGGACGTCTGTATCAGCTCTGCAAGCAAAGAGCTTTTGAAGCTGTAAGAAGTGAAAATTTGAGGGGAATACTGATTATAATATGGTATTTGTTTGGATATTTTATTTCCTTGAAAAAATTATATACTTCAGGTTTGGGAGTCATAATTGAATTTGGTGTGTGTTCATTCTGTGAGCTCGGTGGATAGTCTTTTAAATTCTGCCCTGCTCAGAAGATAGGAGATGAGAAACCCTGGGGTGGCTGCTGTTTGCTGAGCCGTGCTGCTCTTCCCATGAAATGATTGTTTCAAGCATGTCGTTGCTTGCGCATGCACACACCCAACACACACACACACACACACACACACACACACACACTGCTGCCATAAACCCTGCTCTGCCAGTCATGCCCCTACTTTATGTGCAAGACAAATTTAACATCTTTGATTCCACATTTGAATGTTTTGTCCCGACATGTTCGGGTGCCATCCTGGCCTTGTTTCCTAAAACTGTGTCCACTATTCACAATCACACAGCTTCTGATTCTCTTTCCATTGACCTTGGTTAGATCTTTGTGTCCCATCAGGTGACAAAGATGCCTGGAATGTCTAAGGACTCATTTTCAAATGTTGATTTACATGACGTTTACTTTGATTGTCCATTATGGAATCGAGCTCATTATAATGTGACTACGTATGCGGCAAAGTACTGAAGTAACCACTGGGATCATTAATGGTTTGAATCTCTTAACTTGTGCCTATAATGCAATGAGCATAATTGGGTAATGTGTTGTGACTATAAGAAAATAACGGTAATGCCGCTTTATGAGCTCAGGTAAGGGCTTAAGCCTAGTTTAGCTAATCAGAAGCAGACGTAGGGCTAACAGGCCCCCTCTCTGAGTCAGACCTATTGTATGCAGCGTGGGAATGGGGGTCAAAGGGGAAGTTTGAAATTAGTCGGGCATGATAGGGTGCTTCTGACCTGCACAGGTGCTCCCACTTTCTCTCGCTTCTCTACTTCCTGTTTCTGAGGCTGCCTCCCTCTGGGCTCAACCAAGGGGTCACGAGACAAGGAAGGAGGGCAAGTGCTTATTGGTTGCGAATCTCCTTAGAGGAAGCGGGAAGATTTTCTTGGATGTTCCACAGAGGAAAAAAGTTCCCTAACATGACCGAAACACACATGCATTTGACAGGGGTGAAAACTTTGTTCGGGCAAACATCCCCACTTAAAATGATTCCCACCCCCCTCTGGTGTTTTGGGTGGCTCAGAGCTTGGTTATGGTTCTGTAGCCTTGTTCTCCGCAGCTCCCCACTGCTCTGCCTGTCATGTGCAATTAAACATTTGGCCTCCACAATTACTCAGCAGCGCATACACACCAACATTCAGCCCTGCATATGCACTTCAAAGCCATAGCGTTCCCCCAAAAGTCCCAAAGTACTGACAGCAGCAGAGGAGTTGCCTGGAGGGTGGAAAGGAGTGAGAGTGAAGCAGGGATGGGTGGGGGGTGGGGGGGGAGTACAGAGGGTACTCGCTGCCAGGTTTTCGATGGAGTGATTAAAAAAAAAATAGGAGTGTGGGTGGGGAGAAGTGGATGATGAGGGCAGTCTGACTGTAGTGATGTCAGCAGGGTCTTGAGAGGAGCCACATGGCGGAGGAGAGCGAGGCATCTCGACATCAAAACAATCTTTAAACTGTCACAGGCCTCCTGAGGGCCTCACACACACACACATACGCACATGTGCTTGTACTCACATGCACATGCATACATGTATACGCACACACGCCGGCTAATTTGATTTGCGCAGACGCTGTCTAAGCGTTCCGAATTTATGCACATGCATATGAAAACATCTGACACTGTACGGCAACGGGTTGCGAGGTCTTTAATTGGACGTGTTTCCCTGGCTACGATAAATAAATAAAATACCCTTCATTCAACCTGAAACAGTGCTGTTTGTGAGACCATGTTTTTAAAAAAGTTTGTGCCCCCTGAAATTTATATGTGCATTTCTATTAGTTTGGCTACGCTAAGAAATGTTTCTGCTCATAAAGCTAGCACTTTAGTTAATTTATTACTCTTACTGTACTCACTTCCTCTCTGTATCACTTATTCTGTACAGAGTCATAGGAAGCCTGAAGCCTATCCCAGGGGACTCGGAGCACCCGGAGGAAACCCACCAAGCACGGGGAGAACAAATTTCATGCTCACAGACCTGAGGCCGTAATCAAACCCTTGACCCAACATTATTTTTTAATCTTAGAAATATGAACATCTTTTTATATTGTTTTTGTCTACATTGCTAAAAAAAAAATTCCTGGTTAAGGATTTTTTTTTTTTTGCATATTTGTCACACTTAAATGATTACGTGATGTCTTGATTCAACAGGTCTGGCAGTAAGCAGGCATGGGTATGGAAAGTGAAATTTCACTCAGCTTTCCAAAAAAATGTGGTTAAATTCATTTCAGTTAAAAAAAAGTTTAATTCTGATTTAGCAAGAGGGGATTACTTTTCATATGGCACATTAAATTAAAAACTGCATTTTATATTTACATGGCAAAAATATCTGTTGGGGCAAATACTTTTTCACAGCACTGTACTATAAGCTACTTTTCTCAGTATCATCATAAGCTGCATTTATAGCATGAATAATGTAAGTCATAACAGAAATTAACTTGTTTGTTCACAGCATTACACATAATGCATACATGCAAGTGAATGAATCTTATAAGGTTAATAAAACACTTGAGAATGTGTTGTTATTGCGAAATTGGGTGAGCTGCCATAACACCACCCTATTTTTTATTATTTTCCCACAACATGTATAGTCATATTTTATTCATTCTATAACTTTATAACCTAGAACTTAGTAATTTTAGGTAATGTTTTAGTAGACTTATCACCTTGTTAGTTAATTAATACATTAATACATTAATGTGTGCTTATGTAGAAAAGCTGAAACATCTGGATAATTTCTAAAGTCAAACATAATGTATGGCGACTAACTGAGGAAACAAGCCTGGTTTTTTATAACAACTGGATGCTAAAATTTATGTAATCCTAATGTTTCAGCTACTTTGCGAGGGAATTTGCGAACAATGATAATTAACAACGTAACATACTGAAATGATAAGTACAAACATGGCAGTTAGTATAGTTAATTGGAAATATTTATTATTATATTTCAACATTAGTGGTCAGAAATACAAACTCACAAATTAATCAATTATACCTTAACAATAATAATCAAGTGCCCCATAAACCATCTTTAATTTTTCAGTGGCTGTCAAGCAGCACAAGAGAAAAATGTTTTCTTTATCTTCAGAGATTTTGAGTTCATATTCAATGCTACAGGGAGCAAAAATACCCAGGCTGTTTGGATGGGGAGGATGAAATTATTCTTTCCCCTGGCCATCACAGTAACACTAGCCAATCATGTGCATTCGTGAACTGGTGTATGTGTAAGAGGGCAGTCAGCGCCTTCTCCATAAGCAGCAGTTTGAAAAGATGAGGTCACCATGCCTTAACATGTCTCTGAGGAACCATGTGTAATCCTTCCAACTGTATGCATTCAATACAAGATTCTCCTTATCACCTTCAAAGCACTCCATGGTCTTGCCCCCCCATATATTTCGGATCTTATT
>JAQMYL010000006.1:1801723-1819157 GCA_030014365.1 Clarias pachynema | reverse complement strand
TGTGTGTGTGTGTGTAAGTGTGTGTGTGTGTAAGTGTGTGTGTGTGTAAGTGTGTGTGTGTGTAAGTGTGTGTGTGTAAGTGTGTGTAAGTGTGTGTGTGTGTAAGTGATGAAGAGAGAAAAGAGCACCCAAACGTGATTCATCCTTCAGCTTGTCTGCCAATAGCTGTCTGACACTGATCTTGTAAAACACACACACACACACACACACACACACACACACTGTCTTTCTGTATCTGTCTTTGTTTTAAATTCAGTCAGATCATGTTTTAATTTTAGCACTCACACAAAGAAACACTAATTATGCAGGAGCAATCGGTTAATAATGAATATAATCATCGTCATTACCTGCTCTTTTCATTACAGTCTCATTTTAATAAGACCTTTTTGTTTGTTTTCAGTCTCTCTAAAGTATTAATACTGTTAACTCATTTTTATAATGGCTCACTTTGAGCTACTTACGGAGCGTAAAATGACATAATTGATCAGCATGTTGTCGTTAAAAATTCCCTCGCGCTCATCATCGCGCATCTCGTTTTTCTCCGCAGGGGTTTTTCCGCAGGAGCATCCAGAAGAACATGGTGTACACGTGCCACCGGGAAAAGAGCTGCATCATCAACAAGGTGACGCGGAACCGCTGCCAGTACTGCCGCCTGCAGAAGTGTCTGGAAGTGGGCATGTCCAAGGAATGTGAGTACCTGCTCCAGAATCTCCTCAGATCAGCTCCATCATCATCATCGTCATTGGCAGTGTTCTTCACGCGAAATATCTATATCAAGTGTTTCGCTTACTTTTCGATTTGTTCAGAACCACAGAGTAGCTGAAGTCAATCACGGACGCCTCCATGTTAGCCAATAGTGATGATGATGATGAGTGATGTTTTGCAAGCGGTTTGTTGATTTAATCCAAAGATGCTACTTGTTTGATGTAGCTACTATGGGCAGCCATTTTGATTTGGGTTGAGGAGGCTGTTCAGAGTTTATAAAGAGTACTGACTAATTCAGAGTTGAGACTATGTTTGTCGAGTTATGGGTTTTATGGAGTGGCGGTGGCCTATATGTTTTGTCTCCACTGGAGATTTCTAGTTGCCGATGTCTTTTGTACGCATGATTTTTGGACAACCACCACAGCTCTGACCATGAAGACGTGAGCGCAGAGATTAACGTTAACGAAAGTTGTCCTTCTTAGTTCCACAGGCTTCGTATCCTGATTTCAGATATGAAAGTAAAAATCTTTAAATTGTGTAAAATATCCTTGAAATGTTTCCGTAAAGGATCAGTGACCCTGGTCACACCAGGACTCTGATGCCACAACATGTATCGTTCATATTTTTGCTAGTAAACCATGTTTTGATACCGTAACTAAAGCACTGAAATACAGAAATCTTTAAAATATAATAGTAATTTATTATGAATAATATACGCATAATCAGGAATTTATGAAGTGTTTGTTTATTTTTTTATTTATAATTTTTTTTAAGGCCAATATTTGCTTCTAGCCACAAAATAAAAGCTTTTAAATGTTAAAACTTTTATTTGTGTAGTGCTTTTGATCAGGGCTAGTTTTTGTGCCACAACTTCACAACAGATACAAAAAAATCTGAGTATAAATTAATAAGAAAAGCCGGAGGTGATGGTGTCGAGAGAAAAACTCAGAGATGACATGACGACAAAGAGACGTTGAGAGGAGCCAGACTCAAAAGGAGAAGAAAAAAAAACTTATAAATAAATAAACCTATTTTGATAATTATGTTTGAATACTAAATGGTTTAATTAATAGTCACGTATTGCAGTTTAAATCGTAATTGCAATATGGATCAAAATAATGTTTAACTTTTTCTACAAGCGATAAATTTCATAAGATACGGTACATTTACCAAAAAAACATTAAAAACAATCAGGTAATATTTGAAGCTAGATTGCAAGATGCCAACTCAGATTATATGCACATTATAATAACCATAATTTGTAGCTTTTTTTTTTCACCTATTTTTTTTTAAATATAAATGTTATGCTGTAATATTTTTATCATAGGACTTCGCCTGCATTCAGAAGCAGCGTGACTTTACCCAGGCCACAAGGAAACGAACCCTGCTCGAAACTCGCTCTGCGTCTTGATGCAAACAATTTATTACAGACTCCACCCTCAGAAACTATTACAGCTATTGTGTTTTATTTGATGCATGATCCGGTACCTGTCTGACTAGACAGCTGAGTTGTCATCATGTCCGAGACTCGTCGTGGCTCGTGTTCATTCAGCACTCGGTCGCTCACTGATTTCGTAACGCAGTTCAACCTTTGCTTGTTTTTTCCCTCCTTTGTCTTCATTAGCTGTAGCATGTTGTGTTGCGCTACATTACCCTGACTTCACTCTAACACGTTGATGTCGCCCACAGTCTGTCTGTTGTTGGCGTGGCCTATTGTCCTGCGTTCGATTCTAGCCGTCTGGCGTGTTATCCAGGATTAGACGCGTGAATGCTTTACAACAGACAACCGCGTGAGAAACTATTTCCAAGTGTCACGACGTGTGCTGAAGTGAAACCTTGTCAGTCTGCCACCTTTTTCCATCTCGGGCTATACGCAGGGTGAGAAAAGCGAAGCAAGAAAGGACGTCCACACCGCTAACCTGAAACTAGCAGAGATAGCAATATAAAAGCACAAATGCAAAAGTACAACAGGCGCGGCCTAAACACAAAGGGAACCGAGACATGCTGAGGTGTTAAGGATGGGGGATTCTGTGGCTTACTATCAAACAATTTATTTCCACATTATCTTGCATCCTGAGAAATAACGATAAATCACTGAGGGCGTTTTCACAGTAGCAATCGGTCTTCTCTGAAATCTCTGAAACTCATCGAATCTCATCCTCTGAACTAAACAGCCATTTCACATTTTTTCTGAAATATTAATAATAATAGGCAAAAATTTACTTTCTACAAAATCAATTGTGCCTAGTGTGAAATCACAAATTATATCTCTAGTTATCTGTGACTTATTCATATCCATGTTGAGCTTACATGTGCAACAAGAAGACCTCTATATTTGCAGTATATAACTAACGCTAACAATCATCTTTAATCAAGGTTAATGTTGGTTCACGTCAGCTATTGTTTAAATTGTAATGTCAGTAAAATTATTTTTACCCAAGTACACAAGCGATACTCTGTCTGGCCCCACCCTCGACCGTAATCACCATTGTTCATGAACTCGCATCAACCCTTTAGTTTTTGTAAATGTTTTATAATCTGACCGAATAATCTATTGAGAACTTTGTTTAGAAATAAGATTGACCTTAGCTAAAATGTTCTCATGTTATGCACTTCATGCTAGTGTGCTATTCTGCTAAGCTGAAAACAGAAATTAGCGCCACTCTCGAAGATCCTCATGGCTAGGCGTCATGAAGCTGAGCTTGCAATAATCAGACGTACATTATGTTATTATTAGTAAGAACGCAGCCTAGGTATAGAGTGTTGGTTAGCTGATTTTGCTAGCTAAATGTGTTATAATGATTTAAAATTGGAATAAAAAATTCATAATTGTTAGCTAACCACTAAACCGCTAAATTCTCACTTATACGATTGTAATCTCTCGTCTTCTGTTAGCTGAATTCTCACTTATACGATTGTAATCTCTCGTCTTCTGTTAGCTGCGAAAGATATTCTGGTCGATCAGTATGAAGATAAAGTTTTACAGAACACATTCTAGTTTTCTCCTAGAGCTTCATTATCGCAACCACAACTGAACTGGGGAATTCCTCGCAGTCATCGTATTACAGATGCATCACGGTGCGCTCACACACACACTTACTTCAGGAATCCCTGATATGATTGTAATATGTGTGTTTGTGGCCATGATTACTGTATACCACATCCTTTTTTTGTTAGGATGTGTTTCAGTGGTGGCACACGCTAAGACTGAGACAGACACACACACACACACACACACACACACACACACACACACACACACACACACACACACACAAGGGTTTTCCCTGTGGCTGTGTGATCTCACATTCTTTCAATTCTGTCTTCTAGTGTCAGACTTGAGAAGTTAATTGGGAGAGGTGAGAAAACTGAGGACACACACACACACACACACACACACCAGATGGAGCCTCACAGCAGTTTATCCTATTCTCCTCTATTATACGCTCACAGATGTGTGTGTGTGTGTGTCCAGCACTCTTTAGGACTGAATAGGGTGATCCATCATTGCCAGATTATGGAATCTACAGTCGTGAGATGAAGCTGCACTCATCCGCCTCCTAGTGGACACTGAGTGTATATGTGTGTCTGAGTCTATGTGTTTGTATGATAGTGTGGCATTTTTTTTTTAAAAGCCTAAGTTTTGAATTTGCCTTTCTGTCATATCCAAACCATAGTTAAATAATGACACCTATTTTTTTTTTCAGGAAGCCCCGCCTCCTTAGTGTGTGAAATCACATTTTAAACAAACGGAACCTGAAATATTTACCAAGATATTTAAAACTTCACTTGTCATTTCCTAGTTTCGCAGACGTAACAAGATGTACTGCAGTGTAGCTAGGAAACTGAAGGTTATTCAGGTTTTCCGGGCGTTTCCATAGCAACAAGTCATGAATTCTTGATTAAAAGAATTTAGCGAAGTTTCGAAAGTGACGTCCTACGTTCTGTGGCGTTCATGGAATTTAACATACAATGTTAAGCCACCGAATTGTCTGTGACATAAAATTTGGAGATTTTATTTTAAAATGTAGACACCGATTTGTGCTTTCGCAACCAATAAAACGGATGGGTTTTGATTAAAACGCAAAAGATTGATATGCTAAGTAGGAAGCTGGAATTTGAAGCATCACTACATCATGGAGACAGTTGATCTCACATACACACGCGTGCGCGCACACACACTCCAGTTTTACGTGCTTCACAGACACATCAGTTACCAGTTCCTCTCACACACTCCCTCAGTCCCATTATAGCTGGAGCTCATCTCCGGGCGGGATGATGGAGGGATGCTGAAAGGAGGAGGAGGAGAGGAACATTGACATTTTTATCTTTCTGTTGAATTCCGTGCGTGTGACAGACGAGCTGCCAACGCTTTAATTTTCTCCCCTCGAATTACAGCCGCCAGAGACAGACTGAGACACACACACACACACACACACACACACACACACACACACACACATGATGATCTATAAGACCTTCTGCTGTAGGGAACTGCTGTTATGAATTTGTAGCACAAGATGTAAATATTGAATTCCAACCAGGATTCGGCCTACATTTTTATCAAAGATATCCACATTTGCAAAAGACGAATTTATTTTTTATTTTTTTATTTTTTTTTAAACATTATTTGATATAAATACATAAATAAAATATAAAGCAGCCCCATATCTGCAAAATTGTCATGGATTCCAATTTGGTCCCCACAAACCACAAAGAACTAAACTGAACCCGCACACAGCTGAAACACACTGGAACCTGGATTTTCCAAAACAAAGCTCTATAAAGCACTCGCTCGCGCACACACACGTACAAAAAAAAAATCTTTGTAAAATATTTCTGTTTTTTAAACTGACTTTCTTATGAGAATCAGGATTTCATGTACATTATACCACATCAAGTCCACCCTATTAAATGAAGACAGACAGACCGACACACACACACACACATACTGAATTTTTGCCTCAGTAAACTCTCAAGTCCTCACAGAGTAGGTATTTAACCTATTCCTGTTAGTATACAACCATATACAAACGCATCGTGTCCCCTGTTTGAGTGTTGTGGGGACAATTTAGCTTCCATAGCATGTGAAGTACTTACAATGTAGGTACAACAATACGTAGACTGTTTAAATTATAAAATAAGCAAACACACACAATAGATTTTCTTATGAGGACCAGGACCTCGTGCATTCTACCGGTCTCTACTATGTAAATGTTTACCCAGTCACTATACTGAATGAAGACTTGCATGCACACACACAAACACACACACCACATCATATTCCCTGTTTAAGTGCTAGGGTGAATTTTTCACTTCCATAATATCTCAAGTCCTTTAAATGCAGGTATTTAACCTGTCCCAATTCTGGAGTGATCATATGTACTCGCATAAACACGGACCAATGCACATGTAAAGTACCTGAATCTTCAATATTTTTCAGCACATTCGTCCTTACAGGGACAAGAATGTTTGTATTATTGTATACAGTTTAGGTCTTCTCTGTAACACTCTGTGTTTACTGGGGACCAGAATTTTAGTCCCTTTCATCAGTTTATGTCTCCAACTAGAAACTAAGATATCCTCTTCCTCATTCCTTGAGTGTTGTTTTACCTGCTGAATGCCAAGATGAGAACACACACATACACACACACATTTCCCCTGCAGGATCTTGTGTGTGACTGATGAAGCGGGCACGCTAATAGTTCTTTAATGGCTTCATTAAACCGTGTGTGTGCAGCGCGCCGATCTGTCAGTGCAGCTAACATGGCACCGTTAAGCACGGCCCACTTTTATTTAGGAATTAATTTCACCTCTCCAGGGGCACAAAGATAGAGAGAGAGCAAGAGAGAGAGGGAGAGAGAGAAAGCATTAATGTTTAGAGAGATTGGAAAAAGAATAATGGAATGAGCATGATGGCAGTTCCAGATTTGTGCAGGTGTGTGTGTGTGTGTCGAATAATGCTCACACACAACAGTGATAAATCAGAGTAAATCGACTAACATATGACTAATGTCTAGCCGCTAACGCCGTTTACACGCGCACAAGCTGACAGGATTTCTGAGAGGATTTCATCCCATTAAAAAAAAAAAAGGTTCATAATTCTTTAATGGCTAGCGAATGTGAGATAAAGTAACATTTATGAGAGAATTTTTACTACATGTTCAAAAATTCTAAATCATAATTGTTCATTTAACATGCTAAATTTCCTTGTGACCTCAGAAATTTTTTAATAATTTTAATTTTAAAAATGATAATCATTTTGTGCTATAAGCAGCTAGCTAGTCTGAGCAAAGGTAGCATGATATTTGGGAATATTTGTACCTCATAACTAAAAGGTTTTATAGTAATTTGACGGTAGCCAGTTAGGACGCTAACGTCACAAAGTCTAAGTGATGTTTTGAAGGTTGGAAATCATAAGGAGCTAATCACCGAACAGGAGAAAACGTGATTAGGAATACTGAGAAGATTATTAAGTATTTACACATCATAATTGTTTAGTGCGAGTGTAGCTAAAGTAAGCTGAAGTTACAGGATTTCTTAAAAGTTTTTTTTTTTATCTAGCTAGCTAGATAGATAGTGACCAAGATGATTTGTAGTACAAAGTTCATATTAGTTTTCATTTAGGAATTTTTACCGAAATTTCTGACAGGTTCAGAATTATTCATTGTTAGCTAGTTAACACGAGCTAAAGGAATTGTGAGAGGAATGGATGAAGGCTAATATGATGTCCTGTTTCTCTGTCTTTAGCGGTGCGGAACGACAGGAACAAAAAGAAGAAGGAAGAGAAGAAGGTGGAGTGTGTGGAGAGCGGAGTATTGACTGCAGACACAGAGATGATGATCGAGCGTGTGAGGAAGGCACACCAGGACACGTTCCCATCGCTCTGTCAGCTCGGCAAATACACCACGGTGTGTGTTAAAAATTATTTTTGGACATATTTTTGAAAGTAGCCTCCAGGGTCAGTGGTAAGAGACAAGATGTTACTTGAGTTTCGAACACTGTTGTGCTGAGGTGTGTGTGTGTGTGTATGTGCAGAGTAACAGTTCGGAGCACCGAGTCGCGCTTGATGTGGATCTGTGGGATAAATTCAGCGAGCTCTCCACCAAGTGCATCATCAAGACGGTGGAGTTCGCCAAGCAGCTTCCCGGCTTCACCACGCTGTCCATCGCTGATCAGATCACGCTGCTCAAAGCCGCCTGCCTCGACATCCTGGTAAGAAAGGAAGAAAGAGATGTGTTTCTTGTTAGCATAACGTATGATTGGCGGAGTCGGTCTGGATTTGGTGTTAAAGCCGCTCCTCTTGTCGTAGATCCTGCGCATCTGCACACGTTACACGCCTGAGCAGGACACCATGACGTTTTCAGACGGTTTGACGCTAAACCGCACGCAGATGCACAACGCCGGCTTCGGCCCGCTCACGGACCTGGTGTTCGCCTTCGCTAACCAGCTGCTGCCGCTCGAGATGGACGACGCAGAGACGGGCTTGCTCAGCGCCATCTGCCTGCTGTGTGGTGGTGAGACACACACACACTCACACACACTCACACACACTCACACACACTCACACACACACACACACACACACACACACACACACACAGTCTTCTACATTATCGTAGCTACTTTAGCTTTACTTTCTAGTTGTATACTTTTTTTTTTTTATACTATATCATTTCATAATATTTATGTTTTTATTTTAATAGCGTTATAACATTAATTTATCTAACAGTATTTATACCTAATTATTAAACATTTTACCACGTTTGTATTAATTGAACATTATTGCTCAATATTTATTTTTTTATTTTGCCGTAATTGTACACAATATAAACAATTCATGGACTCCTAGCACCACCTAGTGGCAGCACGATGATCTGCTTCTTCAGGAATGCATTGGGTTTCATACAAGAGGCGATGTACATTTTATTTTCCCATATCCATTAATTCCTGATTGTTTTCTTACTTTTGCATATCTCTGAGGTAAGAAAATTTTACTAGTGGTCGAGAGCACTCTTACCAAGATGAGGGGAAAAAAACACTCCCGTTTTCACACTTGATAAATTGTTGGTATGTTGCACAGAAACTGTTTTAAAATTGAGAAACATAACAATGGATTATAAGATCAGATTTACATTAGTATATGATTTAAGAGGAATTATAATGATTGGATCATTTTATTTGTGGCCTGGAGAAATACAATTGACAATTGGGCAGTTGATTCCAATTAAGACTATAAAATCCCTTGGAGTTCTGCTTCTGAAGGTCTTTCTGTTAGATGCTTTGGCAGTCCAGAGCTTACGCAGAGAGCACAGTGCTTTTAGAGATCGCACAGATTTGACAAGCCGTCTCAGATTTCCACGAGCACTCTGAAACGAATTTGAAATCCACTATTCTGTTCAACCGGCATTTAAAAAAAAAAAAAAAACACCCCAAATTCATAAGGTTCTAACACAGCTGAAGGAGGTTATGTGACATCAAACCGGGTGTCCCACGACTGACACAAGTTGCACCGTAACACCAGGGCTCAAACTCCGGACGATCACATTGCAGCTGTAGTTCTTCATCTTACTGCCTTTTTTCGCTGGTATTTCTCTATAATTTGCACCTTATATGATGATCAGCGTCTTTGCCTATCCTAATTACATTATAATCTATTACGTTACATTACATTATCATCATTTAGCTCCCGCGGGTAAGAGCAGACTGGGATGGTTACGAACATTTAGCACATCTGGTCTTCCTTTCTTATTCTTTTCATCTTAAATTTTACTCTTAATATTAAGAGAGAATTGAAGAGAATGTTGCTGCATCGTGTATTCGGCAATATTTCCTGTGGTTCATGGTGTGTTTTTGTGTGTGAGCAGATCGCCAGGACTTGGAGGAGGCCGAGAAGGTGGACGTGCTGCAGGAGCCGCTGTTGGAGGCGCTAAAGCTCTACGTGAGGAAGAGGAGGCCACACAAACCCCACATGTTCCCCAAAATGCTGATGAAGATCACAGACCTGCGGAGCATCAGCGCCAAGGGTGAGTCTCCCTCTCGCTCTCTCTGTCTCACTCAATAGATTTACATGACGTTGTATAAATCTGACTAAGATCTGGCTTTTCAAATAAAATATTATTCCGACTGAAATCACACTTTGGATCGTCAGGCGACTCCTGAATGTACACAGAAGCTCTGCGCAGGCTCCACATTTCCCAGGAAGTCAAACAAAATGCGTAATAGCAGAAGACGACGCAAACAATTCTTCAGATAACGCCATAACCCCGAGGGAGAGTGTGCATCTCATTTGTACAAAAAGTAAAGCGTACAGCATGGACAAAATGTCCAGCGCTGTAAAAAGTTGTCCACGTTTCATCGCTCAACACGCTACTCGCCGCTAATTAACTTGTCCATCAATTGTTGTAGTTAGATCAACCCGGTACACAATACTAACAAGCTGAGCGCTGGCATATCACCACCTATTGTAGCAGTCAGACGTACTTCAGTCAATAAATCAATTCCCCTGCCGTGCTTGTATAATGGGACGAGGACAATAGTCTAATTAAAGCGCCGTTTGAGCCATAACCATACCTCCACTTACTGTAACTGTGCATGGAAATGTAATATGTCTTTTTTTTTTTTTATGTTGTTGTTGTTTACACACACAAACACAGTTTGTTTGGCAACTAGTAAAGTTTTAAATTACAAAAAAGGAGGTCATTAAAGGTTACTAAACATCTCATTTCTCTCTCTCTTTCTGTCTCTCAGGGGCGGAGCGAGTGATTACACTAAAGATGGAGATCCCTGGCTCGATGCCTCCTCTCATCCAGGAGATGCTGGAGAACTCGGAAGGGTTGGAGAGCTCAGGGGGTGGAGCCAGCTCACGATCAAACCCCGCCCCCTCAGGCAGCTGTAGTCCCTCGCCCTCGTCCAGCTCCACCCACAGCAGCCCATCCACGCAGTCCCCCTGACACACACACACACAGAGACACACACCATTTCTTCCTCGTCTTAGCTCCGCCCACTCACTGCTGCAGGGGCTCGGTCGTCCACCGCCTCCCGTTGCCCCTCTCTCTCTTCGCTGCTGTAAAGACTCATCAGATAGACGGAGGAGAGAAAGTTTTACAGACACTGAAAAAAGTGAATGAGAGAGAAGAACTCTACTTGGAGTGTGGACCTTTTTTTTTGTTGATTTTCTTCCTCCAACATCTCAGGCCTGGACTCGACCACCACGGATGAACGATGGACTTGGCCTAGCTTCCGAGAGGCTTTTTAATTTGTTTTTTGTTTTGTTTTTTTACAAAAAAATGATATATATTAAATATATATATATAGAAGGGAGAAAAAGCCGGGTATGATTGTGGAAGAACAAAAATAAAACGGACTTGGAGTGTAGCTGTATTTCTTCACTGATTTTTTTTTCTCTTTGTATGGACATTAGAGAAAATAGAGAAAAAATTCAGAGAGAGAGAGAATTGTTGCTTTATTTCGGACTGATGATGATGATGCAGTTTTTCATGAAAATGTTGAAAAAAAATTTACACTTGCATAAATTGTGCACAGATGGAATGAGATAAAACTGAGGTTGAAAAAAAAAAAAGATCTGCCTCTGTTTAATTTGTTTCTCACAACACTTGTGTCTGATTTCCGCATTGAGTCAGAGGTTGCTCTGAATGGTTGGACACACCCCTTTAAAATGAGTCTGCTTGGAGAACATGCATGAATTTTCAGGTTTAACACCTCGAATGTGACACTTCAGCGCCTCCTGCTGGAGCAGTTTAGTGCACTCGTGACCTCATAACTAGAGGTCACTAGTGCACTAGTGGAGAATCTCATAATCTGCAAGCTTTTTATGTCATTTGGTTATTTTACAAGTTATACATTTTAGAAAGCCTTTTCAAACTTGCTGAAAGGCTTTGTTTTAGGCGTCAGTGTTTTGTATTTTCTGTAACACTTATAATGTTTGGTTAGAGTTTAGGATTTAAGACACTGATCATGACGACCACCATGATGACAGCGAGATATATTTGGGAGAGACGTCAGAGTGTTTGACATTTGAGCTGAACATAAAATCACTAAAACACTCAAAATAAAGGTATAAACTAGACCCCTCTGTTTCACATTGGGATATCTCGCATCATTCACCCTAGAGTGAATTATTTTTTTTACAACATTTTCCACTACAATGGTACATTGTTGCAAGAAATCACCACTGCCACAAAATTTGTAAGTGTTAATTTTTATATAAACTCAAAAAAAAGAAAAAGAAAAGACGCACACACTAAGATTTCATTCAGTCACCTTTAGCTTTGATTACTGTCCAGTGTGTCCAGTGGCCAGTTCATGTGTGATAATGAATCCTCATGCTCTCAGTACCACTCTTCCACTGTTTGAGTCCTGGAATAGGGCCGTGCCATCAGGGAAGAAAAAGTCCATAGACCTCACCATTCAGTACATTTAGGTCGTCAGCTGACTTCATTTTATTGCCACATAACATTGCTGAGTCTACACCTGATCAACTGATCCACCCCAGATCATAACACTGTCTCCAGAGGCTTGTACAGTGGACACTATGCATGATGGTGCATCGCTTCATGCGCTTCCCTTCTTACCCTGACACGCCCATCACTCTGGAATAGGGTCAGTCTGGACTCGTCAGGTCACATGAACTTTTTCCATCACTCCAAAGTATCTTTATGCTCCCTAGAAAATTGAAGGCTTTTTTTTTTTCATGAGTCTCACTAACAAGTGTTTTTTTGGGGGAACCCATCTGTTCAGTCTCAATTGAAATGTTCTTACTTTCAAGGTTAAACATAACTAACCATGCAACTTCACCAAAAGTGTTTTTTTTCTACCAACATTTCTTCCACAAAGTTGACGTTTCAGCAGTATCCTGAGAGATTTTAATAATGTGTTGAAGGGTTCTTAACCCAGTTCCAGTCATTTCCAATAATTTCCTTAGCTGTTTTCTTTGCTTGATGCAGGCCAATACTTTGACCCTTCTGAAATGGTGACTTTTTAAATATTTTTTTTTCCAGGCAGTGTAGATGTGGAATTTAAAAAATATAGGGTGGACAAGGCATGATGTTGTTTGCCCCAAAATTTTGGGATCACTGCTCTAAGCCAGACTGCCGAAGAAATCAGTACATATCAGCATGTGTGAAAAATTAAAACACGAGTTACTGTACTTAAACTAAGTATGAATGTGTCATATTTATAATTTACCTGAGTGTTAGTGTTGTTAAATTGATTTGTAAAAAAAACAAATAAACGATTATGAATCTGCTGTGATGCTATGCAATTTAATTAGCGTTATAGCTACCGGTAAGAAGGTGGAAGTGTTGAAGTTGAGAATTAGCACCTCTCGCTTTACCTCAGTGAAATGTTTCAGCATGCTGGAGCAAACGATGACGCGCATGAAATTATGCAAGTTTACGCTCTCTGTAATTTTTACTTTTTCTCTGAGGTAATTGTAGCTAATTTTGCTAATGTTAACTGGCTAATTATGCCAATGCCAGGTCTGACTAGCATCCTTTGTGAAAGCTAACTTAAACGTCCACGTCAACTCCTCAAATACTAGCTAATGGTGATTATCGGTTAATTATGGGATATATAACTTCTGTTTCATTTGTTAGCAAATCTTATAGCATTAGTTGTGCACATGAGCAGCAAACAGGAATCGAGTGAAGTATTGGGTTGATTTAGAATGATATTAATAAAAGCTTATTTTTACATCTAAAAGTGACAATTTCAGCAATTACAATTTTTCAGTTTTTTAATACTTGAGTTAGATATTTTTTTATTTTACACTTTTAATTTTGTAAGACTTTAACATGTCTATACTTTCACTTAGTTGCACAGGTTAAACATTTAAATTAATCCTAAAGTCATGGGAGGAAGACCAGTATTAGATACAGTATTAGTTTAGTGATCCTAGAACTAGTGTCAGTGAAATGAATCAACAGCCATGTTGGATGTAGTTCAGCATGGCTTCCACTAGTGGCGCTAGACTGGAATGTGATCCAATAATATCAGAGGTTAAAAGATCACCTTGGAGAAACATCACAGTGAGAAGATTTTTTTTCTCAAGAAATATCTTTAATTGAAAAAAAATTTATTATTATTATTTTTTTAACTTTCTTGGCTCCACACAATCCTCTGCTCCACACTCCAGTCCGCTGGGTGGCGGTAATGCAGCTTTGCCAATCAACAATAAACTTAAAATAAAAATAGTAAAAAAGAAGAAGGCCTGCTTCTTCTTCTTTGAGGTTATTTGGCGGCTGACAGACAGCGGTATGGTGGCGTAGTGGTTAGCACTGTTGCCTTGCACCTCCAGGAACTGAGTTCGATTCCAGCTTCATGGAGTTTGCATGTTCTCCCTGCGCTTGCTGGGTTTCCTCCAGGTACTCCGGTTTCCTTCCATAGTCCAAAGACATGCAGATTAGGCGTTCCTAAATTGTCCATAATGTGTAAATGCATGTTTAAATGTTGACCGGAGGTCCTACCACGGTTGTAAAAATGGGAATAAATACAATGGTCACCACCGGCCTCCACGGCCCCTAGTTGGACTACAGAGGTTCCTAGATGGGTGAAGATGAAGCCAGCTTATACTGTAGGTACATTACCGCCATCTGTTGGACTGAAACAAAAAACTATATTAGTTTCTATCTGCTAAACCAGTTTCGTTTAGAAACTTAATCAGGTGATTATATATTTTCCTTATTTGTCATTTCTTGGCCAGTTGCTTTCCTGGTTTCACTGAAATCTTGGTTTGTCCACAAAATTCACATTCTCCAATTGGGTTTTTGCTTATTTTACTAAGTAACTGGTTTAATTCCATGTGCTCTATCCTTAAATGCATTATAATTATCTCTTATCTGTTTGTCACCATATTTTTCCTATTTTTATTTTCTTCTGAGTTTAGCCTGATCTGTTCATCAAACCTAGAGTTAACAAAGCCATCATCACTGCAAAAATAAAAGCCTTGGCAAGTCGCTCGTACTGTTGGTACTTTTTAACACATTATGCTGCTTCCGCCATAATGCCCTTTCACAAAATGGTCTGTTTTCAGCTTCTTTTTTTGTGGTGATAGTGTTTATCCTGCCACGTTTGTTGGGACAGTTTTTCTGTCATTTCACAAGCACTTTCACAATGCTCAAATGCAAAAAAAGAAGAAATCACTGATGGACACTTAAATTACTTGTAGAGTTTATTCAACCTATCTGTAGTGATCTATATCTAAGTCTAAGATATAGATCTGTATATATATATATATATATATATAGATATATATATATATATATATATATAGATAGATCTATATCCAAGTTTTATATCAGAACCGTCTGCAAGTTTAATCAGCATGGAGAAAAATTACAACGAATTCCGGAAAAGTTGGGATTTTATTTTAAATTTGAATAAAATGAAAACTAAAACACTTTTAAATATTTTGCAATAGAACGGAGAATGGTACACTTTTATCCACTAAATGAGCTCATTTCAAATTTGATGCCTGCTACAGGTCGCAAAAAAGTTTCCACAAAGGGCTGAAAAAGAAAGACATTTTTAAAAATTTGAGAAAGTTGAGAAAAAGACATAATTTTTTTAATTTTGTAACGGTTCAGCTAGGAGAACATCTAGCATCAGGTCTGTAACATGATTAGCTATAAAAGGGGTGTCTTAGAGAGGCAGAGTCTCTCCAATCTGTGAAAGAGTGAGTAAAAAGATTGTAGAATATTTTAAAAACAACGTTCCTCAATGTCAAATTGCAAAGGCTTTACAAATCTCATCATCTCCAGTGCATAACATCATCAAAAGATTCAGAGAAACTGGAGAAATCTCTGTGCGTGAAGGACAAGGCCGAGGACCTTTGTTGGATGTCCTTGGTCTTCCGGCACTCAGACGACACTACGACACTGCATCACTGCATTGACATGACTAAATGAGCCCAGGAATACTTTCAGAAACTACTGTTGGTATCCACAATCCGCCGTGCAATCTGCAGATGCCAACTGAAGCTCCATCATAAAACAAGGAAGTCATATCTGAACATGGTCCAGATGCACAATCATGTCCTGTGGGCCAAGGCTCATTATAAATGGACTGTTTCCATTTTAATAAACAACTTGTATAGTTTTATGCATATTAATCAGGAATAAAGACATTCTATCAATAAAAATATATATTCATTTCTTCCATGGATGGAAGATATGTCTTGCCTGCGCACTGAATGTGGTCCTTTTTTTAATGCTGTACAGGAAAACTTTTCCGAAGCAATATATATTTCTTTCCAAGGTTACAGGTAAAACAGAGTCACAATAAGTATCTTCTTCGATGATGTCAAATCAATATTCGTGTTATATTTGAAACAGCGTTACTGGTATTGAGATGTTACAGACTTCCATAATTATTTTTATTGGTATCATTCTCTCTGGCTCATAAATTATCTGCATATTATCATATACAGTAATATCTAAACCAGAAGTGTATCCTGACCTCTTAAATAGAGTGCACATCTGTGCTTTCTGTAAAAGATACTGTGCAATTTTAATTTTAGTCATATTCCTATGAATGGTTTCAAGAATGTAAGTGTGATGACGCGGAGATGACGGATCGTGAGTCCCATGTGTTGCCCATGCTTCTGACTTCATGAGGTGCTGTGTTGCCTGCCAATGTGTAAATAGTTTAATTCATTTAAATCCAATTTTATTTGTATTTAACAAATTTAAGAATTGTCATTGTTGCAAAGCAGCTTTATACAATCAAATGGAAGAAACCTTGAGGGATCAAAATCAACAGGGAACCCATCCTTATTTGGGTGATAACGGATAGGAGCGATTATTTTGCAGTCATACTGTGTGTTAGGAGGCTGGAAGTTCAGTATAACAGTATATGTCTTTAAGTTAATATCGAGTTCAGTTCGTTATTGGAGGCTCAGGTAGACTGTAAAAAATTCTAAGTCACAAGTCCTCAGAGAACAGCAGTCTGCATCGGCCGTGGCCAGGAATGTCTTGGTGGTAAAGTGGAACTGTCCCCAGTCACCACAAGCATCCCAAGCAGACAACACGGGGCCTCCAGATCTCCGACCTGAAGCGGGACACCAGGACGAGTCAGACAGGTCCAGAGGACAGAGGGGGTCTGGATCACTGGCTGCTCAGGAGCGACATGTGTAGCTCGACAGAGAAAGAGACAGGGAGAGAGAGAAGAGAAAAGAAGAGAGAGCAGGAGAGAAGGAGAGATAATAGTTAAGTATGGTCACAGTTACATAATGTATAAGGTGAATGTACAGGTGAAATTCGAAAAATTATAATATCGTGCAAAATTTCATTTATTTCAGTAATACAACTGAAAAGTTGAAACTAATATATGAGACTCATTACATGCAAAGCAAGATAGTTCAAGCCGTGATTTGTCATAACTGAGATGATTACGGCTTACAGCTCATGACAACCCCAAATCCACAATCTCAGACAATTAGAATATTGTGAAAAGGTTCAATATTCTAGGCTCAAAGTGTCCCTCTCTAATCAGCTAATTAAGCCATAACACCTCCAAAGGGTTTCTGAGCCTTTAAATGGTCTCTCAGTCTGGTTCATGTAGGAAGCACAATCATGGGAAAGACTGCTGACCTGATAGTTATGCAGAAAACCATCATTCACATCCTCCAAAAAGAGGGAAAGCCTCAAAAGGTAATTGCAAAAGAAGTTGGATGTTCCCAAAGTGCTGTATCAAAGGACATTAATAGAAA
>JAQMYL010000006.1:1757529-1769036 GCA_030014365.1 Clarias pachynema | reverse complement strand
AACAACTGAATATGTCAGTGTATTTTTTAAACTATATATATATATATATATATATATATATATATATACACACACACACACGCTGTCAACTTGCCATCTGCAATTATTGTTAAAAACAAAAATGTTGATTTACATAAAATAAGGTTTTAATGTCAAAAGTTTACTTTTATACATAAATAATACCCTGATTTATGGTTTTATATAGTTAAGCAAAACATAATAAAAAATAATCGTTAGTTGCAGCCCTACAAATGGCCCAAAGTGCTTCACATACATAATATGGTAAAATGCTGATTAAAAAAAGACGTAAAAAAATAATCACATCACACACTTCTCTAAAAAAAAAAAAAAAAATGAATAAACATCTCAACATGTTGGTTTGAACGCCAAAGAAAGCCTGAGTTTTCAGATGGGATTTGAACACCCTCAGTGATGTGGCGTTATTAATGGTCACAGGTAGGTCATTCCATGATTTGGGTGCAGCCACAGAGAAAGGCCACTCACCCCTGAGCTGGAATTTGGTCTTGGGTACAGTCAGGATGATGATCTGAGAGACCGGCTTGGGGCATACGGCTGAAGCATGGCTGAGAGGAAGGGCGGGGCAAGGCCATGTAAATTAAAGTAATTTATTATTCTTTATTAATGGCATTGCATGTCCTGGGCTCTACTCAACAGGCAGTAAGTTATTTTGGGTTGTTTGCAAAATGCATTCATTTATACAATCGGACCTCCATCTATCCATCCTCAACTGTTAATCCAAAGTCCAACTGGACGTGCCAAGAACACCTACCTAGGGGACTGGACCTATGTGATCTAAAGATACTGAGGGTGCAATATTTTTTTTGATTGTAAATGGTTCAGCTGTAACGATGCCTTAAACTTATACCGAAAAGTGCTTAATAACTTTCAGTTTGACATCATATAGAGTGACATCATGTTCAGTGACATCATAGTGTGATGTTTTTTTTCCCCAGCATCTGGGGTTTCTGAAGGTCTTGCCACAAAATTCCTTTTTCTATAATTATGTCGTACATAATGTTTTTGGTATGTCCTCTTTATCACCAAGGGGGTGATGGTGCAAGGTGCTTGGGCCCGCTCATCGTTGCTGGTCATTCACTGAAAGAAAGTAAAGTTTTCAAAGTTTCAGAAAGGAAGTTTTCTTTATACTCGTCAGCTTAATTGCTTATATTCGCGCCCACAAAACTCCATAAAAAGTAAATTGAGAGTTGGGAGCACAAAATGAGAAGTCAGTCAGGGTGAAGGCTAAAAGTTAGCTTGACTCACATCTACATACGTAGATGCAATACAATAATTTAATAATAAGCATGCAGATTATCCATCAGCACCGGTGCATCTTTGCAGGTTTATGTTGCAGATATAAAAATGAATTTATCCATGTGAATTTGTAGGATTTGAAGTTGATCCAGGCAAGGTTTATTTGAGTTAGTTTGATCATGCAGAAGTACACAGGATCCGAGCGTTTTTCCTGAATTTTCCGGATCTTCATGGACGCCAGATTTTATTGCCTATATCCTGCTGGGTGATTTGTGTTTCAATCACTTTAGAAAGATGGTAAAAATATTAGGGTTGAAGAAATACTTCAGAAAAAAACAAAATATTGATCACTTTTCCAACATGTATTTTTTCTGTAGGTGAGGAGGAACAGTGCGTCATTGACGGGTGGGACTGCACCTTCCCGAGTCAGCCGTTCAGAGTGCCTCCTAGTAAAAACACAGACGACCTGTGTGAGTATTCATTAAAATGTGCAGTGCGTGTTGACAATTGAAATTTACTTCCATTCATGTGCTTCATTCAAAAATGAAGCAGTTACAGGACAAGCGAGCTTATGAGACACAAAATGTGCTAATTCATATAACTTTGGTGAATTCTTCGGTGTCATTGGGGTGTTTGGCGCAGGCGACCAAATTGTTGACTTAATTTGCTAAAAATGATCACGAAACAGATGCAAGCTATCAGGGTTCTTCACGCTTCCATAGGAGTGGGCAGGATTAATCAAACCCTTTGTGGAGTGGATGGGATTAATTAGATGGGATAATTTTTTTTTTTGGAAATGGGTTGGAATGGTAAAATGTTTTGGAATTAAAAAAAAAAATTGGTAGTGGTTGGGATTGGTTAGAATTCCCTTGAAAGTAATCAGTCAAGAAACCAGAAATCAGTCCTATACACACTTCTAATCGAGTACAAGGCTGATCTTTAATGATCTGGTTCGTTTTGCCTTTCTCCCCATCAGGTACTTTACTTTTCGGATTCTTTACCTACTACTCCACGTTAGATTTTCCTGGATCAGTGATATCTCTGAGAGCCGGGCGTGTTCTTCCCATCACAGAGTTTCTGAGCAGAGAAGAAGAGATGCCCGATGCTGCAGAGAGCTCAGACGCCACCAGACAGAAAGCAACAATACGTCCTAAACTGGGACCTGTAAACATCCTGGACCCGTTTGAACTCAACCATAACGTCGCCGGCAACCTCACTGAGCGAACACACAGGAATCTTCGCCGGGAATTGTGCGAAGCTGAGAAGTATTGCCGAAGTTCGAGGTACCAGCGCAAGTCGTCCAAGGGGAAGTCCTGGGGGATAGCAAAGCTTTTCGCACCTCTTCTCGAGGGTCAGGACAGCCCAGGGAAAGTACCGGAGATCAGCATCGCGTTCAGGACGGACACTTTAACAAAGTCTTTCCGTGCAGAGCTAAGTTCAGCAGGAGAGACATTCCGAGTCCTTTGGTTTAAGAAGGTTTGCTCCGCCTTGGAGGTGGTATTTAAAGATATCCTCAAGTGTACACCTTCAGATCAAGTCGAGATCCTTCAGGAGGAGGAAGTGAACAACAACAATGAGAGTCTTGACAGTTCCAGTGATCAGCCTGCAGGTCCTTCTGGGATAAAGAGACCCCTGTCTGTAGAGGAAGGCCCATCCTCGTCCTGCAGTTCCTCCTCACCCCAGGGGAAGAGAATGAAACTGGAAGCTTCGGTAGATCGTCCAGAGGCGGCTCACTGGATCTGGACTCAGAGACACCCGGTGTGGGCCGGTCGCCGTAAGATCCGCAGGATCTTACTCAAAACAAGTGACGAGACCTCCAAGCCTGAAGGGGGCTGCAGCAGCATCGAGAGCAGGGTGACGCAGTACATCATAGAGAACGACCCGGACCCCAAGGAGGAGCTGAAGTTCAGCATGGACGCTGTGGTCGCTGGCAGTGACGATTGCACAAAGGCCGTGCTCAAGTTTAAAGCCACCAGTGATCCTGCGGGACATTTTCAGGACTTCTATCACTTTCTCGATTGTTTTCTGCCCAAGATGGTGGAAACGTTGTTGGCGAAATCTGAATATTTTTTTTTTTTTTTTTTTTTTTTTTTGCTTTTTTTGACTGTCCTTCCTGCGCATTTTTGAAAGAAGTGTTTGCTTTTGTGATGGAAATGACGTTAATAAACTCTATTTGTATGCAGAGGCAATAATTAACAAAAAATCTTCCTGTTAATTAATACTGTTACTTTATTTCTTTGTTTGTACTTATATAATCATTTCTGCCGATTGATCTTTTATTTTACTGTTAATTCAAGCTTGAATAGAAATAAGTTTGGTATAAAATAGTTTATGGTATGTTTTGGTTTGTTCATTGTTAAAAAAAAAAGTTAAGTGCAGGTTATTAAAAATGAAGCTACCAGTTTATTGTGTGTATCGTCTGTTTAAGACAGAGGAAGCTCTGTAATATTTAGCTGATTTGAATGGAAGAACCTTAAACACCAAGACTGAAATAGACTTTTTGCTGTTTCTTCTGCATCAAATTTCCATCAGTCAGAATACATCCCATCAACCTGGACTAAAAGTTTAGACTCTGCTCCTTGGCTCGAGATGAACGAGTGTAATTATGGATGAGGATGCGATGTTTCGTTACAGATGTACTATGGCGGTTGGAAACCAGCCCCCTCCCCAGACTGGCTCGCTGATTAACATCACCTCGTTTCGTTCGATCTGAGCTGACGTGATGAGTCAGGACTGCATTACGATGTAGAGAGAGAGAAACCAGGGCTGCATTGGTCTTCCCATCATTCCTGGGTTATAAACATAGCTTTAAATGATGCACAGGTTGATAGAAGACCAGTGAAATTGGAATGGATCAGACCCTGGCTTCTTCAAGGTGCAGCGTTAACCCTGTATGTCGTACATTACAGTGTGTAGTACCATATATTCAATGCACAAGTAGATGTGAATTTGCTTCTTCACCTCTGGTCATTCATTCCCACTTTTTTTGTCGAGTTTCAATCACGTTTCTTGTAGCCCTGAAGCCATGCCTCATTACAACACGTCTCCCCTGCTAGCCACGTTAGCATGATTTTAACATTAACAAAATCCGGGATTGATCAGAAATTGCCTTGTTAAGCCAAGCCACCGACCCGGCCATTAGTTGCTGGATATTCGACTTTTGTACAAGTGTGGTCAGGAAAAAAAAAATCATGAATGGAGAACACTTAAACACTAGGTGAAGTTGTATGGAAAAATATCAACTGTAAAAAACAGATCTATGTTTAATAGTGAAAGTAAGAGCATTTCCATACTGATGGGAACTCACAGGTAAATAGCTACGAGTCCATAAGAAAACCAATTGTTAGTGAGACTCATGACAAAAAAGCCTTCAATTTTCTAGGGAGCATAAAGGTTATACTTTGGAGCGATGGGAAAAGGTCCTGTGACCTGATTAGTTCAGATTGACCCTATTGCAGAGCGATGGGCGTGTCAGGGTATGAAGGGAAGTGCATGTAGCGATGCGCCCATCATGCATAGTGTCCACTGTACAAGCCTGTGGAGACAGTGTTATGATCTGCGGTTGCTTCAGTTGCTCAGGTCTAGACTCAGCAATGTTGTCGGGCAATAAAATGAAGTCAGCTGACCAACTGAACTTTCTTCCCTGATGGAACGGCCATATTCCAGAACTCGGTGTGAAAGAGTGGGAGCAAGAGGAATCATTTTCACACATGAACTGGACACCACATTGGGCATTGAAATCGTAGTGTGCAACTTTTTATTCTTAAGAATGACTCGAAAGACTTATTCAAAGTATGATATTTATATGCTGTTTAAACCTCACTGGTGTAGAAAACAAAATTTCATCCAGAATCGTCCAACTATTGACCTTCTCATGCTGCACAATGTTCTTAGTGATAGAGCTATCCAGGTGCATCAGGCTAATTTGTGGATTAGTGCCCCTGGCCTTATCTCAGTAATATGTTCCAGTATCATTGAGTAAATAAACACTTTTATTAAATTTGCTGTCTCGTCTCAAGTACATTTACCTGTTTCGAAGTCGTGAACTTTCAGTTGCAAAAGCATGTGGGGGTAAGTCTTACTAATTTGCTAACATCAGCTGGATTTATTTATTTATTTATTAAGTTAGCTTGACTTCTTTGCTAATCCCAGGTTAAACAGACTAGCATCCCTTCCAATAGTTTACGTAAATTAGTTGGGCTGCAAGTCAAACTCCAGCAAATGGTCAATATTAGTTATTCCAATGATATAAAAAAAAATACTGGAAATGACAAAGTTCAGAACTGACCTGCAGTGAATAAATAGAACCACCTAAAGAACATTTTATGATTACTATGAAAACAATCATCAAAATGTTGGTGTGTCAAAGATATTTTTAAACAATTGTCACAATTACATTGCTGTAGATTGTTCATTAGATTAAATGTAAATATAAGAGAGTATTGATTTACGAAGCAGAATACACCGTTACTCGGCTAGTCCTAGCTTGCATTAACTAGCTATTTAAAGGTGGATATCGCTGAAACTGTAAAATAAAGATCTGGTGATGTCGCGGTTGTTTGCCTTCGCTGTGTTTTTGGAGGCAGTTTAAGAAAAATAAAACCATGCAGATAAGAGCTTCGGTTAACGTTCATGTCAAACATCAGATCATTGCCTTGTGTTTTTCCCATCTTTAATTATCCAATTTCAGTGCCCTGTGATGTAGCTGTCTTCAGTTGTAGCTCATCCACCTTGAAATTGGATGTGTTGGACATCCTGAGAGGCTGTAAAGAGTGATTACAGCAATTAGTTGCTTTTAGCACTGAAAAGCTCTGGATAAAAGAGATTGTGTCTCAGTTATTCCTCTAGAGGACAATATATTTTACAGTAATGAGGGCGAATAGAATCTATAACAGATTGGTCACATTTGGCAGAAGGGCAGAGTGGGTGCCAAAAGTGTTGGACTATGGTTTAGAAGGTCCCAGGTTCAAACCCCATCACCCCCACCAAGTTGCCCCTGTTGGGCCCTTGAGGCCCCTAATCCTCAATGGCTCAGATGTATAATGAGATAAAAATGTAAGTCACTCTGGATAAGGATGTCTGCCAAATTCTGAAATGAAATAAGATCACACTTTTGCTTTTAAGTCTGATTGACATGAACTAGTGTTAATTTTGGCAGCTATTTAGTCTATAGTCTATTTTAGTCTTAGTCTTAGTCCCGGTATAAATGTCTCTGTTAGTTTTTATTGTATTTAGTCAATCTTATCCTATTTCTGTTTAGTCTAGTTTTAGTCAGAGGAACCCTTAGGTGTTTTAGTAAATGAAAATGTAACATTTTAGCTATAAGATATTATTAATTAACCCTACAGTCAATCTAGTGTAGCCAAAACCATTTTTAAAGGTTTTACACAAAATAATTGTATATAAATAAAATTTATCTTTTCATCTGATGTTTTCAGCTAATTATGTTTATTTTTAACCATCACAACAACTGCTGCATGTCCATGTTTTTTTTTTTTTTTTTTAACTACAAAACAATAGGAGCAGTATAGACAATACAGTGTTTTGAAACTTTTATTTTTTATTTTTATAAATTTACTCACATCATTTGCTATTGCAATGGGTCACAATTATTTGCTAACCTATTAGCTTAGTGTGTTTGGCAACGGTTTAACTATAAAAATAAAATAAAATACATCACAACATAATTATGTTAACATGTGGTAACATCATTACAACAAAGAGGCTGTAAAACTGGGTGATAATTATGGAATGCCTTGATGCGTCTCTTCAGGTTTGTGGTATTTTTCCCAGTGATTGTGTGCCCCACTGTTTCCCCTCCGATATTACTACACATCAGCTTTTTCTCTCCAGTTCAATATGAAGAAAATGGGCCCAAATATCTGCTCTTCTCTGAAGTTAACCTATGCACACGTTTGTGCTGCTGCCATATGATTGACTGAACGAGTTCCTAATAAAGTGGTTAATGCTTATGTTTCTTGCATGGCTGAAGAGTGAATGAAACCTGGCGTGCTACCATTTGGCACTCATCCTTTAAGACTCCTTTAAGTGTTTCTCTTCCAGCAGGCTGCTATTGTTCCTCCTGCAACAGCAAGAGCTCCACTTTGTGTTTGAGTGTTGAGATGAGAGTGCTGTGATCCTCTGGATGTTGTCTTGACCTCCCCTATGCGTCTCAATAACTCTGGGACAATAAACCCCTTCCCCTCGCTTAATCCCCTATTCATGATTCTTCGATAAAAATCAGAATATTTCTGTAATATACTTTATTACCTTTATCCTTCCTTTGTGCCTGTACTCTGTACATTATCTGTATCAGCCTGTGTGTTTTTTCTTCCGCTCTCTCACACACACACACCAAGGCAAACAGGACTCTGAAGCACTCTGCTCACATTAGCCCCAGACGGCACGTGTTTGTTAGCGCACTATCAGGCGCCCATAAAGATGTTCAGGTCTCGTCCGAGTGAGCATGGAGCAGATCGTACCAGTGGCACGACCATTCGACATGCCGGTGAGAGGCGTTAAAGTGGTTGTCTCTCCATGGGGGTTAAGATGTTTGTCTTGCGTCCAGTCAGGGTCTGGAAGATTGATGCAGCGCTCTCCATGTTTGCTCCGGTTCAAATTTTATTACGTTTTAAATGTTCCTATGTCCGTGACTGATGTAACGGCGGCTCACTGCTGCTTAAAGACAAACCTCACCGATTTAATGCTTTGTGAAGTCATTGAAGAGTAAAAACATTTATTTAAGTGTGCTAGCATCCCTCTTCTCATCTTTAAAACCTCTAAAGATTAACGTTTCCATTCATGTTGACCTGCAGCCAAATTCCAACATTGTTTTTTCCTAAGAATTTAACCTCAAGAAGCTCCCTAATGAAAACTATAAATCACACGTGTCTGTGGGACTCACCACTACGCTTTCCAAGCGCTAACTCTATAATACATAGCTGAAGGTGTGTTAATACAAGAGCATTTTTATACACCTTTAGGACATGCATTGTATTTCCTCAGCAGAAGAATGAATTATTCTCCCTAATGAAGCGATTTGTCTTTCGCTCGCAGATTCTTGCCTCACTTCCATGGAGGAGAAATCGATCTCCCTCCTGTCAGCCTTGTTAGCATAACCGTGGTTCTAATTACGAGTGAATCAATAGCATTTTTCCTCGCCAAAGCCGCAGGTACTCTGGTGCCCATCATTTCCAACAGATACAGGAATCAGTAGCCTACTTTGAACGAACCAATCAGGGAACAACTGGAGCATTTCAGTTGGCTGCTTTTATGTTTCCTTGGTTAAATAGTGGCTATGAAAAGAACTTGCGTGTTTCTGTGCATGTAACTTGAGCTAGTTGATTAGAACGTAAGTGCATTCACATACTAGCTCTGTTATTTATCCTGGATTTATTTGGATCAACTACAGTTATTTCTCCTCACCTTTCCTCGTGTAGTCCGTACGGCTAATGATGAACTTCTCACACTGAGTTGTATTTTAAGATTGTATTATGGAGGATTGTAAATTATTTGCCTCTTGATTTGACTGAAAAGTGAAGAAACTTTTTGCTACAAAAACTATGCATTTATTTTAACAATCATGCCACATGTATGACAGCATTAGTAGTTATTAATAGGTAGTGGGTTATATTTTATTAATATGAATAAATGATAATGTTATTAAACTTCGGATTAACAACACTTCCAACCCAACTGCGTCTTAAAAGACGAGGTCATCCCATCTTTCATGGATCGAGGAGGACTTGCATCTAGACTGTTTTCTGTCCTGTTTCCTAGGTGGTGGAATGAACTTCCTATAGATCTTTAAGTGACAACTGAAGACATACCTGTTTCTTACGTATTTGGTTTAATCCCCCCCCGATAAAAAAAGAACCTCTTTTTTGACTCATGGTACTTATAATTAGTAACTAGTGACCAGTGTAAGGATCTATTCAATGACGGAAACTTCAAAGCACTTTTGTAAGTGGATAAGAGCCTCTGCCAAATACCTAAATGTAAATGTAGATGTAACTGTGGTGCGCGCTTATTTCTGATACACTCATTTGTCATTATCCACTTCCTAACCCCTTTTCCTAATCATTTGCAGTCTATCTGTAAGTTAGAATTGGCTTCGTATATCATATACACAATGTATGAGCTTAGACTTTGTCTGAGTCAGCGAGTTAGATTTCATTTTGGTTCTTTGCAGTAAAACACGATTGTGGCATCCTGGAAGTGATTAAAAACAAGCTCAATGTGGAGTAAGACCCTTGCCATCCTGGGGATTAACATGGCTTCTTCACTGTTTCTTTTCTGGGCAGGGGGCTGTATGATACCTGCCTCAGCAACTTTGGTAATGCTTGTAGCAGTTCTGATTTTGACAAATAGGAGGCGAGCAAATCAGTCAAATATTGGTTAATAAACAGATCAGCCGAAACATTAACAATGATTATCAAGTATACCCAAGTAAATTAGTGACAGGATAATGGGTACCCAAGGCGCACCAATGCCAGAGGGAGTCAGAGGCCAGCCCATCTGGTTTAATCAAAAGGCAATGCTGGCCATGATACAAAGGTGCCAGAACACAGAGTGCACCACAGTCCACCACACATTGGCTCAGCAGGTAAAGCCACCAACCTGGCCTCCAAAATCCCCAGGTACCAATCCGATCGAGTCTCATGGGATACATCAGACAAACAAGACCACAGTGACTACCTCGAAAACCACAGCACTCATAGGACCCGCTGGCAATATCCTGGTGCCAGACACTACAGGGGGTACAGTATACCCCCAGAGGCCCTTCGGATTTACGCTGCAAGGGGCACCAGGTGCTTTTATAATGTTAATGATTTTAATGTTATGGCTGATCGGTGTATCTGTCAAATAGCATTTCATTGTAAAAATATGTTGCTTTGAATGAGAATATTTCTTAAATAGCTGATGTACATGTTTAGAATAAAGCATTACTTATATTTGATTTTCTGTCAAGAATTACAATAAATGGGATCATGGTGGAAAAAAATCAAGTCCATGTTCACAGTCTGTCTCAAGTCTTTGAGACTTCACTAGGACGTTTGCTTATCAAACACAAAGCTCCCAGCTATCATCCTTTTAGGAGTGCATTATCCCAGACCAGTATGTTTGTGGTCTTAGCGCAGCATGAGGGTTTGTTTTAGCTCTTATCTCAGCTGGCTTTCTCTATGTTTACCCACGCCAATCGGCTGAAGTGGAGAATCATCATCTACTGCGCACCGGTTGACTTTTATTGCCCAGTGAATGGTCACGGCTGTGGAGCTGGGGGAAACTGCAAGAGCTTGGCAAATGTTTGTTTTAGGGCTGTTTATGTCAGCTGTGGAGGTGTAGAATACACCAAAGTATTTGAAAGGTCAATGGATTTTCAATCAGCCAACTTAACTTCCATTTCGTATCTGGTTTGTTAGTCATCGTCTCAATCAATCAGTTTTGTGCTGCAGTTTCATCAGTGCTTTGTTAGGATCATACTAACATCAGGATTTGTTAAAGCGTTCATTTTGTTAGTATTAACATTATTAACATTATCAGTTCTAAAGCTAAGCGTTTTCGTTCTGCCAGGAACTATGATGGCAGGCTGGACACATTCGGACTATTAATGGTGAAGATATGAGTGTGTTTTCCGGGCACTCGTACGGCTCAACAGATTTGAAATGTGAAAGAAGCCAGATCGCACTGTCAACATTGCTGGCGCCATCCCTCTTTTTCTGGAGATATGAACACGACAGTCTGTGTGGACAGCGATGAATTATTGGTTTGGTTGGAAGAAGATGACGGAAAGAAAAGATGGATGATGCAGGGCGTTTAGTAAGATTATTGCTACAGGTTGCTGAGGTGGAATCTCCCAAAGCATCACCTAGGCGTTTTAGCATCTACGTAACTTATGGCTGTGTGCCATCCATCAAAGGAACTTGTTGTGAAGTGTTTCAGCCTGCAGCACCTTCAATTGCTTCATATTTCTATGGGAATGTGTCCGAAAGCGTTAAAGAACATGAACAGGGTCATCACGAAAAGCTATCGCGCTGTCCATGGAATCATGAATTGGTTTGTTTCAAGTATCGAAAGATGAAACACTTTTGTTTCAGGATTTAAATTCCAATGTCTTCTGGAGTGAAGGTTGTTACTGTTTTCGTTCCTGTTGGAATACAACCCCTGGCAAAAAGTATGGAATCACCCCTCTCAGAAGATGTTCATTCAAATGTTTAATTGTGTAGAAAAAA
>JAQMYL010000006.1:1744416-1757429 GCA_030014365.1 Clarias pachynema | reverse complement strand
TTTTTTTCTACACAATTAAACATTTGAATGAACATCTTCTGAGAGGGGTGATTCCATACTTTTTGCCAGGGGTTGTATAAACTAAAAGAAAAGTTGGAAAGCATCTTGTTCAAAAATATGCAACAGTCAAATAAAATTTCCTCACAGATCATAAACCTCAAAGTTACCACTGTGTGTTTATGGTGTGAATTTGTTGTCACAGTAATAAAACAGAATACATATATACAATTAATAAAAACTAACATTTAAACATATGAGTTATTTTTGTTTTTGCAAATACAAATTTCCAAATAATTTTTGTCTTCTAAGTAAAATTGAGCGACTTTTGTTAAATATCACTTGCTGAACACGTTGGTGAAACCGAATTCATCTATCATGTAAAATTTTCGAGACAGAATAAATTTTTTACACAGTAGCCTAATTCAGTCAGCCGGCTAGCGTAAACAGCTAAATGCTTTCTAAAAACGGTTTGTCATAGTTTTCCGCTTACAGTCAGCATCCGGCGCGTCCCTAATCAATGTCCACCTAATTAACATCCTTTTCTTAATTGATGTGGGTTTTTCCTAACCCTAGAGCAGAAAAACAATAAAATATGCAGGACAGTGTTCCTCCAGGACTAGGGTTGAGGACCACTGCTCTATGACATCATCCATAAACAAAGGATTTTTATTAATTCAGTAATCTAAGTAAATGAATATACTCATGCCAGCATGTTAAATTCTAGATAGCGCTTATCCTGTAAAGGGTCACGCAAGGTCTGGAGTCTATCCCAGAGGACTCGAGGACGGGTACACCCTGGACGGGGTGCCAATCAATCCCATTTTTTGTAATCAGCAGGTGGAATATCATAGGGGTAAACTAAATCTGTGCAGGAGACAAATATCATATTGACCAGTGTACTTTATTTGTAAAAAATAAAAAAATAAGTAAATATTTTAATAAATAAAATTAAAGGATTTAAAAAACCGATACACCTTTTTCTCACCATCACTACTTTAATGATCAATTTATTTAAAGTAAAATGTCTTATGTATTTTACACTTTTTATGGATTAACTTTCATGTACAGTGTATGCACCTAATGTAATATGTACTTAATGTAATATTTTTTTGTGAAAAAAATATTTACCCCTTTGCTTATTTGCTAAAGTTAAATGTATCTTTAAATTAATTTTAGGATAAACCGAGTAAATACAAAATGAGTTTTTAAATAATGATTTATTTCATTTTTAAGGGTATAAAAGCTCTCTGAACCATCCAACAGATGTGAAAAAGTACACTCTATATCATTTAATAATGTAATATATAATAATGATAATTCTGACTCCTTAGTGAAGCATTTACTATAATGGAAGTTAGAAAACAATCTACAGTTTTATACAAAAAAAGGTTTTTCAAGTTGAGATATCTGGACAAAACAAAACATAATTTTACTTTATTTGGTAGAAATAAATCCTTAAAATCTTTTCAGAGTCATTTCAGTTTTCATGTATTTCAACTCCATCAGAAATGCCTCCTCAGAATTAGTTTTTTTTTTTTTTTGGTAAAATGATTACAAAATTTCCCAACGATTAAAGACGTAACAAAGCATAAATGTCATTTGTGTTTGTGCCCCCTCCTCCCCCCTTCCCCCGACTCCCTTGGTTGAGTCAGAGATTGTAAACGGGCTGAGATGAGGGTGGAGTGTTCCCTCGTTCCCTTCCCTCCCTGCCTGTATATAAGCAGCAGCATCAGAGACAGGAGGACAAACGAGATCACCGTTCAAGCTGCGCCTCTGCTCCGACCCTCCACCTCCACTACACAGTGAGTCTTCATCTGTGCTCTTCTTATTTTAAGTCAAAGATTGCAGGTTTTTGGTAACTCAGATGATTAAAATGTGATTCCTGTAAGCTGAAGGAAGGAGTCTCCAGTGTCAGCGGTTAAGCTTTAACTATACTGACAGTCTTGAGAGATTTACACTTTTGTAACAAGCTCAGTAGCTCAGAGAGCGTTGTCCTAATGCTCTCCCTAATATGGTCTCTGATTATTATTGATTGTGTTTAATAATAATGTAAAATAATCTAACAGTGTGTACAACGTCTAGAGTTTCAGACTTTCTTTTCACTTGTAACCCTCTTTTGTTGTTTATCAAAATCCCTGTACTTTGATGTATTTAAAATTTCTCAATGTTTTAAGTTTCATCGTCTGTTCGGTGACCTTTATCTCGTTTTGTTAAACAGACGGGCAGGAATTCACTCTTTTATAATGCGGGTTAAATAATTTGACACATTACACAAATGAAAGTCAAATCTTTTGGCCTCTTTCTCAGGTTTTCCTTTTTTTTTTTTGTCTAAACTGGATAAACTTTGTGATACTCGGACCAGTGAGATATAAACCAGTGAACAAAGTGCTCGCGTTATAAAGGTTTATAAAAAGAAATGAAAACCCAAGTTCATGCATGTGAGTAACTAAAAAGAAGGAAAAAAGCAGAGATTTGACTCGTTGACAAATGACACATTGATGCTTTGAGGAGAAAAAAAATAATAATAAAAAAAGAAAAATATAATTCAAGCTTTATTTAACCATAACCATCCCATGTAAACACTTGCTTTCAAAAAATTACTATTACTTGATTACTATATACAGAGTGAAACGTGTGAAGCTGGCAGTGTAGATATGAGTTCAGCGTTCTTAGATTTTTTGTTAATAAACCAACGTATTAGAAACTTACCACATGCTAGCTTTTATGCTAGCTGTGACTGACTTCATGTCTACACCTGACCTCATCATCTCGCTCTGTTCCACTCAGACTCAGCTGACACGATGAAGTCTTGGCTAGCTCCCGTAGCCGTGGTGCTGTGCGTCCTGGTGTGTGTGGCGGAGGCATACCCGCCCAAACCTGAACCTCCGGCGGGGGACGCGGGGCCCGAGGAGCTGGCCAAGTACCACACGGCACTTCGCCACTACATCAACCTGATCACCAGGCAGAGGTAAGCTCTACACCATTATTACACTTTGGGTACGGGTTCGTGTTCTTCACCCGCACTGGGTTTGGGCCGCATCCGAATCGCTACGGAGTCGCTACTTTTCTCATCCCTGACAGTTTTATTCCTCTTACATGGCAGTCATGAGGTTCTTTTTGCTGTGGTGTGTGACTGTAACATGTAAAGAAAGAGTGTGTACACAACTCAGCCTCGGCTACGGGGTTCGAACCTCATTAAGTGGGCTTAACCTGTGGCATTTATCAGTGTTTTACCACTAACACACACACACACACAGAGGGAGCTCTTTTTATGCTCTGACAGGTCAAGCAGTTAATTATAATTATTTTCTTTCTCTATATCCCTCTCCCTGACTCTCCTCTCATTCTGTCTTTTTTAATTCTCCCATGTTTCTCTTTCTCTATTTTATTCGTTTCCCTCATTCTCTCACTCTCCATCTTATTTTTATTTTTTCATCAATTTATTCCTGTTATGCTTTGAGCAACAGTAACAAACCTCTTTTCAATTCTCTCCCTCCCTCCCTTTTATGCCTCTTTCTTTCCTTTCTTTCTTTCTTTCCTTTATTTTTTGTTTCTATTTCTTGTCCCTCAACCTTTTTTTCCCTTTTTCTTTCTTTCTTTCTCCTATTCTCTTGCTCGTACTTTCTCGTTCTCTCTCCTTGTCTTTTTCGTTTTATTTTTTCTTTCTTTTATTCACTAGTTTCCCCCGTTCTCTCACTCTCTCTGTTTAATGCATATTTTTTGATCCATTTATTCATGTTATGCTTTGAGCGACTGAATCAAGCATCACTTCTCCTTTCTTTCTTTCTTTCTTTCTTTCTTTTCTTTCTCTAATTCTCTTGTTCTTTTTCTCCTCTCATTCTATCTCTCTATGACTCACTCTCGTTTTATCGTTTATCTATTTTTTCTTACTTTTATTCACTTGTTTGCCTCATTCTCTCCCTCTCTCTCTTATTTTTATTTTTTCATCCATTTATTCGTATGCTTTGAGCGATTGAAACAAACATCAATTCTCCCTTCTTTTTCTTATTATCTTGCTCTACTCTTGTTTTTCATTCTGTTCCCTCACTCTTTTTCTCTTTTTTTCCTTCTATTATTTTCTTTTGCTTATTTTCTTTAATTGAGTTGTTACTTATTCATTTAATTATTGATGTTATGCTCCGAGCGATTCTAACAAACATCTCTCTCTCTCTCTCTCTCTCTCACGTCCTCTCTCCCTTTCATGCCTCATTATCTCTTTCTTTCTTTCTTTCTTTCTTTCTCCTGCTGTCTTGCTCTTATTCTCCTCTTATGTTGTTTTTCCTCTCAGGTACGGGAAGAGATCCTCTCCGGAGGTAGAGATGGCCGAGCTGCTCTTCGGTGGTGATGAACAGGACATCAGGCCGCGGTGAGAGGCAACTGCAGAGTTACAAGTTTGGAATCCTGTAATATTGATCTGATGATTAGTGTCTCGCTCAGAGAGTCTGACTCTCGCCCTGTGTTTCTTCCAGGATGGACAGAATGGAGGATGGTTTGACCTGGTAGTCACCTCTCAATGTATTCCTGCAATTCTTGTTCATCATCACTCCATCCTTCTTCAGCCCTTCTTCTCTTTGCCGTCTCCATGGAGGTTAAACCAACCAGTCAAAGCAGCATCAAAATATTGGCACATGTATCTGTATCTGTCTCTCCCTCCCTCTCTCTCTCTCTGTCTCTCCCTCTCTCTGTCTCTCTCTCTCTCTGTCTCTCCCTCTCTCTGTCTCTCCCTCTCTCTCTCTCTGTCTCTCTCTCTCTCTCTGTATCTCAGACAATTTTTCTCTGTTTTAAAGATTCCTGTGAAGCAACAATTGTAAATAATTTGTTACTCACGTAATTGCAAATAATAAACAATGACTTAAATGTTAAAACGTGCTTTGAGTTCACTTGTTGTACTCTATACTTACTTGTTTGAAGCGTTCCTGATACTCTAAGTGCTATGGCACTCTTTTGCAACTAGATGGCAGGATTTAACAGTTTTATTTAAATGCAAGGCATTGGCTCAGTGGGTAGGTTTCTCACCTGGGTTCAGTTCCCATCCAACGCCCAAACCCCAGTCATTGGTCACACGCCGTCCTGAAGGCATCCAATGTAAAACCTGTGCTAAGTTGTGTGTGCTAGGAGAATCTGAAAAACTAACAGGAACATTACATCTATACAAAGTTTGACTGTACATAACAACACAGTGTTCATTTTAAACTTAATTTACCTTTGTTACCAACTTTTTAAATATGGTATGCGTGCTAATTGTCTCGCCAGGAAAGTAGTTTAGACAAGGATTAGACACACACTTATAATAAACGCTTTTGTACAACAAAAAAAAACATGGATGTTCAGCCGAACTAACTGGAATTAAAACAAAACTCTTAGAAATAATAAGATAATAATAATAAATGTTGGTGAATTAATTAAATAAATACTCACTGTGACTAAAGTTGCCTTGTAACATTCATGCTTATCAATTCCAATTGTATTGTGACATTTAATTGTAATTTACATTCAGTGATCTTTGATAGTAATGGTAATTATTTGTTTAGTCCTCTGGTTGACTTTGTTGTAGTCGATTCTGGGGTTGTGGTGTGAGGAAAAAGGTCATTGTTTTTGTAATTGCTTGTTTGGACACGTTTGGTGAAAATCATAAAAAGCCAAAATGTCAAAAGTTTCCACTAAGTTTACATAAAGTATACAAAAGGAGTCTCGAATGTCCAATGTCAACAGTAGACAGTAACAGCACTGGGATGTTTAACTATAAGTATCACTAACTGTGTGTCTCAGCGTGGGTGAGAGTAGGTCTGTACGGTCCGCAGTACTGAGGAGAGAGCAGCTGCCTGACAAAACCCACATTCACAACCAGTCACAGAAGCACTTTCAGTAAGAACACACATCTGATAACATTATGTCGTCTTAAACAACACGCCGTCTCCTGAAGTAATGGCTTCTGAGACTTTCAAATCGTATCTATACAGATGATTCTCTCAAAATCTTGGTTTAAAAGATTTCAAGCATGAAAAATAAAAAAAAATGCTTAAATTACCATTTTTTTCCAGCAACAAAGTCTCGAGTGTTTGTAAACATTAATTTCAAAACTTTTACTTACCATTTAACACCTTTTTAAACGTAATTTCCAAAATAAGTCCTAAAAAATCTAATCACACTCTGAAAACAACACTGTTAGAAAAAAAACATTTAAAAATGGATTATTAATAGTCATGCACAGAATATTTTGAAATAATATTTATTTTTAATCCAACAGCTTTTTACATTTTGATTGATTTCTCTCATTAAAGCAACACCTTCCACAATTTACAACCATTTTTTAAAAATATTTTGATGAAACCTGACATTTTTTCAAAATGACCTGACAAACCTGAAAGAACATCATTTGTAGATTCTGCACATGCATTTAAAATCAAAGTACTATTTTCTATTAATTAAATTAACATCTAATGAACATCTGTTGTGATAATGATATACAGGTTTTCCAAAGAGGTTCTCTTTGGGAGGGACACAATTGGACAGGATTAGGAATGAGTACATCAGAGAGACAGCTCATGTTGGATCTTTGGGGGACAAAGTGAAGGAAGCTAGATTAAGATGGTTTACATGGAGCTGCCAGGCAGGGGGCAAAGATGAGGTACATGGATGTAATAAATGAGAATGCAGAAGATTTTTTGCTAGGGTTCCTCCTTCTGTACTCCTCAAGCAGTTCTGGGTTGCTGTTTAATTTTTCCCCGAACTTTGTCAGTCTGGCCTTTGCTAAAGCTTGCTTTGTTTACAATGAAACAAATCATAAAGAAACAAATCATAAAGCAAAATATCAACAGTTAGTACATTTAAATTAATATTAAATGCATAAGAGATATTTAAAAGCAATACACAATATGTATGAGAATGATGATGCGGAGGATGAGGTCCCTCAGGATGTTCTACTAACTATAGAGGAGGCATGATGGCTTTAGTAATTTTTTCTCAGTGCATATAATAAGACCTTAATACAATACATTTACATAAATAAATTGTAAATCTAACAATTTTCGAAATGTAGAAAACTTCCTGTTTCAGTAATGATAATCAATATGTTGTGTTAACATTCTGACAACAGAATATTTAATATGTAACTGGAGAGATATAAAGAGATGTATGTAAAGTAGCTGTCCCATGTGCTCCATCGCTCATAACCAAACTTTATTTACATTCTGTATGTGTGTTTAAACAGTCCTTAAAAAGTGCTGTGGAGGATGAGAACATCAGACATGGACACATCGTTTTCCTACTTTTTTTCATTATTATAATAAATAATAAATATTCAGCATTTTTTACACATAGATCTGGTATACAGTACAGAATAAATACTTCAGGACATGCTGTTATAAGAAATTACTTAACTTTAAGGTGGTACCACTAACTATATCCATTCATCCCAGTATTATTATTTTTTCTATTAAGAATGCTTGTTTTGTATGTTTTATTCCCTGATCATGGAAAGACTTCTGGTCTGTGATGAAAAAGAAGAAGCCATTATTTGTCACATATACAGTGCAATGAAAAAGTATTTTCCCCTTCTTGATTTTTTTGCATACTGTATTTGTCACATAAATGATTGAGATCATTAAACAAAGAGAACCCGAGTAAATGCAAAATTCAGTTTTTAAATTATTTCATTTATTAAGGGAAAAGCTGTCAAAACCTACCTATATGAAAAAGTAATAACTGGTTGTGTTACCCTTGGTGGAAACAATTGCAATCAAGCGTTTGCGATGACTGGCAGTGAGGCTTTCACGTCACTGTAGAAAAATTTTGACCCATTCTTCTTTTCAGAATTGTTTTAACTTAGCTACACTGGAGGATTTTTGAGCATGAACAGCTTTAAAGATCTTAATAGGATTTAAGTCTGGACTTTGACTAGGCCACTATGTGAGACAAGCCTTTGTGTTCTTTTTGGTTTACAAAATATCACAGTTCATTCATGATTTTACAAAGGGGACAATTTGGGCCAGGTAGATTTGGACAGCTTTTTCTTTTAATAAATGTCTTAATAAATTTTCTTTTTCTCTAAAGAATTTTTGATAATTTAAAAACAGAATTTTGTTATTACTATAGTTATCTTTGTGTAATATTAAAATTAGTTTGATGATCTCAATCATTTAAGTGTGACAAATATGTCAGTATATATACCTTTTCACGGCACTGTACATTACAGCACATGTTTTTTTTAACCAGACAGGGTTAAGGGCCTTGCACAAGGGCCCAAGAGTGGCAGCTTGGTGGTGCAGGCTTACACCCTAGACCTTCTAATTATTAACTATGATGAGGATGATGAAGCGTTGTTTTATTGGTAATGAGATCTAATCCTAACTCAATTCATGAGACTATAAATAAGAAGAATAAATATAATTTACTCCTTAAATGGGTCTAGGGTAAAAACAAGATTGTAATATATATATAAACCCTGGAGCGGTTATTTTAAAACAAACACATTAATTAAGACGTGTAATTAAACAGCGCGTTATTCCGTTGCAGCAGGCAGTGCTGCTTAAAACGGCAACACCCATTGTGTAGAGCGCCCATTTGAAAGGCGGCTGAAGTGGCGGGGGTGGGCCCCACCAATGCGTGCGTTTCCGCTTTAAGAACCCAGCAGCGCGCTGACCAAATGGATCACTCCTGATTCTGTGCGAGCTGATTGGAGGAGCATCAGCCTTCTCCATTAATTTGCCCGTTTATTTTATATCTATTAACATCGGCTTCTTGGTGTATTAACAGATTAATTATCCAGCTAAGGAAGGGGATCCTCAGGGGGGAGCTCGTGTTGTTGGAAAGCGGTAGATCAGCCCACACCGGAGGAGAGCAGCACTACGGGTAAGGTTATACACGCTTTATAATGATGAAACGTTTGATCTTTAATTTGAATAGGATTAATGATTACGTCACCGAATGTAACCCGCAGGAATAAACCAGACTCTGCGATAATGGATCACATGATAAACGGAATAGTACGCGTTTAGAGACGGAGCCGTGGTTGTCAGGGGGCGTGGCCTGTTGTCTAGGCGATCACAGATCCCGTCGGCGGTGTATGGCGCACGAGCGTCACTCTGCCAATTAGCCTCACATCCACATCTCTACCTGTCAGGAACAACATATAAACAGGCTCAGATTTAATTATGTTATGTCAGGGATTCGTTTTTGACTGACTGTGGGGTGAATTAGCCAGCTAGCTCCCAGATCACTGAGTAAATACTAGTGATGGGAATCACCAGGGACAACCAGATACAATATTATCACGATTCCTCGATTCGATTTGAATTTCGATTCTATCTAAGTATCACAATTTTATAAACACAGCTATACCTTGCCATATGAATTTAATCTGTTCCGGAGGCGAGTTCATGAAACCTCGTATTGCAAAATGCAAACGTTTCAGCTGTGGTATTCTGTTATGGCAAAAAGTTATGTATAATGACATAGTTATATAATATATTTTGTCATAATGGCATTGGTATTTCCCCTTTAAATGCATGTGCCCATTGTGCCCACTGTCTTTCTGATGCACCCGGGTGCCAATAGATTAGTCCCTCAGGCGTGCTAATGGCAACAGATTCCAACCTGTGTTCTGATTTTCCTGAATTTTTTTCTACTCAGCAGAAAGTCAGTTACTTTGGGTTGTTTGCAAAACGTCCACTGTCTTGTGATGGCGCAGGTGCTTGGGCCCGGTCATCGGTGTTTGCAACTATATTGTATTTAGCCTTATATCCACATCCATACACGATAAAAACAGGGTGATATTTAATTGTATGATGTGAGAGATTTCTCAGACTGACTCTGAGGTGAATTATCCAGCTAGCTACCAGATCACTGAGTAAATATTGGGGATGGGAATTAGCAGGGACCACCCAATACGATATGATATTATAATGCTATGTTGGTGCTGATTTAATTTGAATTTCGGTACTGCGGTATCTCGCCATACAAATTTAATCTGTTCCGGAGGTGAGTTCTTAAGGCGAAATACATTTTACCCCAGGAAATATTGTAAATACAGAGAACCCATACCAGCCACCCAAAAATATTACCAATATTACCAGTTTACAAAACTCTAATCATATTTCTGCATGTAAAAACAAAAACATCATAGAAAGGAAATCAAGTAAAATATCAAATAAATATATATTAAACCTTACTTACCTTTCATTTATACATGAATACATGAATTGTGTCACAAAAGGAAAATGAAAATGAGAGTTGATTGTCCAGAGTTACCCCAAGATTGTGGGCAGTGACTGAAAGAATGATATGATTATTGTCTAGGGCGATCACAAGGTCTTGACTGGAGGATGAATCATCTGGGATGAACATCATTTCAGTTTTACTGAGATTGAGTTTCAGCTGATGAGCTGTCATCCAGGATGAGATGTGTGCCAGACACGCTGAGATTCGGGTGTCCGAGGGAGTAAAGGAGAGAATTGTGTTGTGTGTTCTCTGCATAACAATCGTATGAAAAGTTGTGCAAAGATATTACCTGACCAAGAGACTGGGTATAGAGGGAGAACGAAAGAGGACCAAGTATTGAGCCTTGTGGGACACCAATGGAGAGTCTGCATGGGGCAGACGTGGATCCCCTCCATGTCACCTTTTACAAACTGTCTTCTAGGTAGGAAGCAAACCATTGCTATTACGTGCCACAGACTCCAAGGCTTGTAAGAATAGACAAGAGAATCTTGTGGTTCACTGTCAAATGAAGATGTGAGGTCCAGAAGGATGAGGATTGATGACAGTTTAGCTGATCTAGCAGCAAGGAGCTGCTCAGTGACAGACAGGAGGGCATTCACTGTGGAATGAGCTGCTTTAAATCTGGATCGGTTTGGATCATTGGGGTTGTTCTGCGAAAGATGGAGAGACATTTGGTTGTAAACAGTCTATTCAAGAAGTTTAGAAAGAAAAGATGGAAGTCATGACATGTAGAGCATTTTATTAGCATTTACATTTTAAATTTACAAAATTAAAAATTTACATTAGTATTTACATGTAGAGCTTTTTTATTACTCATGTCATGTGGAGCTTTTTCATGAGTCATGGCTTGGAGAGTTTTTTTTTTTTTTTTTTTACTCGTGTCATGTAGAGCATTTTTTTTATTAGTCATATCATGTAGAGCTTTTTTATTAGTATTTACATGTACAGTAGTAAATTTACATGTATTTGCATGCAGAGCTTTTTCATGAGTCACATCATGTAGAGCTTTTTTTTTTAGTCATGTAGAACGTTGTTATTAGTCACATCATGTAGAGCTTTTTTATCAGTCATGTCATGCAGAGTGTTTTATTATTCATGCCATGTTCCATTTTTTCATTAGTTGGGTCATGTAGAGCATGTTTATTAGTTATGTCTATAGAGATTTTTATTACTTTTATGTAGTTTTTATTAGTCCTGTCAATTAGAGCATTTTTTTGTTCTTCACATCATGTAGTGTGTTTTTTATTCACGTCATATAGAACATTTTTATGTTCGTCAAGTCAAGTAGAACTTTATGTTTATCCATTAATACAAGCATAATGTTTTGATTAGTCACGTCAAGTACAGTAGAGTGTTTTTGGTTGACATTATTAAATATAAAGTATTATACGCCTGAACTGAGGAGACAATAAGTGCATGTCAGTTCTTTCTGTCCTCTCATTTATAAACATTACCCCACCCCACAACTCTGGGGTCATTTCCCTGGAAACCAGTGTGTCTTTGAGGGGAAATTAGTAACCAGCGCCTATTTTGGACCGCTCCGTTAGAGCCGCTTTGAATGTTATCTGCCTTTCGGGTATAATTTGGCTACTGATAAACTCGACTCAGGAAATTGTACAGCTATTTTAGAGATGAATCTGTGTGTTAGAGCGAGCATTGAAATGGCTAAACATGAGGGGAATTAAAAAAATCTCTGCTCATCTGACCCAAGCAGTGGGGATTAATTGATGCAAAAAGGTTGAATTAGCTCGAAGCTGTGTGCCTGTGTGTGTGCCTGTGTGTGTGTGAGTTCAGTAATTATAGCTGCTTCTCGTGAATATTCATGAGCTCAGGCAAATAATTAATCCAGCAGGGTCAGATTTAGCATAAAAGGTAACTGAATTTCTTTTAATTTCTGACAGATTAGGTGTCGACCTTGAGTATGAAGAGGACAAGATCAGAGAAATTATTAAATTTTATTAGTTATTAAACACTTTTGGTTCACGTCTGTTTAATTGAACAGTGTAGTGGACCAGTTCAAGCCCTCTGCTGTTAATAATGATATAATAATGCTTATTATTATAACTTATTGTTCTGTTAGTAGTTGCTACGGTGAAAATTGGCGGTGGTACGGTTATCTTGGATGCACTCGTTTCACCTGTGACTGTATGAGGAAGTGGACAGGAGGCTCTCCTTAGGACGCCGCTCGGTGTTCTGTGCACTTCAGAGGTTCTGACTTTACCGGGACGGAATCAGCTGGGACCTGCGGTAACGCTAAAACTTTACAAGCATATCCTCTAAACTCCTTAACTCAAACTTCTCGAGACTCACAAACGGCCACAACATGGTGTCGGCGCTAAAAAGTGTCTCAGCTCGGTGAAAAAGTGGATTTTCAGATAGGATCATATAACACCATTTTTCATAACACTTAATGCTTCTTCATCTCCCGATCCATGCTTAGTTTCTTTTTTGTAAACATGCATACACATATTTTTCATTAGATAAAAGAAACATATTTGCTAAATACAATTTCAGGCTCTTTTATGTCTGTAGTGTCCGTTACTTTTTTTTCATTCAAATCTTTCAACGATCTTAACTGTCATTAAGATGAAACTCGGCCAATTTAGGTTTCCTGTGGAAAGACAAACCTGAAAAAGTGTATTTTTCTAAAATGAGAAATTGTTAAAATATTGCAACATGAATTTGACATGGTTACGGACACTACAGATTTTGTGCTTTTTAAGCTTTTACCCAAAACCATCTCTCATGCAGCACCCAGGAATTTTACTGGTATTTATGTTAATAATAATAATTAT
>JAQMYL010000006.1:1723576-1735727 GCA_030014365.1 Clarias pachynema | reverse complement strand
TATATATATATATATATATATATTTGTTACAATTTGGACCCAAAATGGGTTGGGTTTTTTGGAGGCTTTTATAGGCTATATTAAAATTTATATAGGTTATTTATCTAAAAATGTATCTTTGTTTAAAAAACTTTGTGTTTCTTTTATTTAATTTCTTAAATTTATAAATGTAATTGTGGTGGAATAATTTGTGCGAAACAAAAGATGGGAGTTTCCTAAGTGCAGAGCAGTTGCTTTATTAATGGCATGTCAAGTAGAGAAGAGATCACACTTATGCACCTTGTACATATTTCACAACATAGTAATAAATTATGTATCAAACAGACATGTATGAATGGTCTTCCAGACTGGCTGGATAATTACCTGCTCTGAAAGTTCCTCTGCTCAAAGACTGGGACCCTGGCAGTTTTGCCCTGGGCAGTGCACCAAAATTTATGGGACACCACCGACCAGTCCAGCATTCTTGCAATCTCATTAAATATGTCTATTTACTATACTTCTTCCAAACAACTACAAAGATGAGGAAAAGTGCCATGAACAAGTGGAACAGTGCAAGAGTAGCAGTGCAAGTAGACCGCTGCAAGAGGATCGGTGGAAATGGATCAGTGCCAGTGGACCCATTCAAATGGATCAGTGCCAGTGGACCCATTCAAATGGATCAGTGCCAGTGGACTGCCACAAGAGGAGCAGGGCGATGCAAGTGGACTGGTGCAAATGGACCAGTAAATGTGACCCAGTGCAAGTGGATCAGTGCCAGTAGATCCATGCAAATGGACCAGTGCAAGTGTATAAGTGCAAGTGAACCAGTGCAGGTGGATCAGAGGTAGTAGACTCATTTACTGTTGCAAAAGGACCTATTCAAGTGAACCAGCGCAAGTGGCAAAGTGCAAACGGAGCAGGGCAAGTGAACCAGTGCAAGTGGACTGCTGCAAGAGGACCGGGGCTAATGGCCCAGTGCAAGTGGACCAGTGCAAGCGGCTCAGTGAAAGCCAACAGGGCAAATGGACCAGTTTGAGTGGAACAGTGCAAGAAGACCAGGGCAAGTGGACTGCTACAAGAGGACCGATGCAAGTATACCAGGGCGGACCAGAGCAAGTGGGCCCGTATTAGTGGAACAGTGCACGTGGGTAAGTGGAAGTGAACCAGTGCAACTGGCCCAGCGCAAGCCAACAGGGAAAGTGACACAGTGCAAGTGGAATAGTTTAAGTAAACCAGTTTAAGTAGACCAGGGCAAGTGGGCCAGTGAAAGTAAATTTGTGCAAGTAGACCAGGATAAGGGGACTGAGGGCTCTTGACTGATTCCCTGGTGACCATTCCCTGGTGCCTGTGGAGTACATAATCTTCATCCTCCACTAGAAGAACAAGTAATTTTCAAAGAAAAAGCTCTGCTACAAATCAAATGACCTAATACTAGAATAGTCAACCGAAGTTGACTTCTTAACACCTTTGGTGTCTTTTGAAAAAGCTAACAGAAGGGTGTGTAATTATGGGGGAAGCTAATCTATGACTAAAATGTTACTGCTTCACTGCGTACATTGTATACAGTACATTTTGTAATCGCTTCACTACAGTTGTAATTTTACATGGTCAGAGTGTCAAATCATTCAGCCTCAAAAATTCAGCAAGGTCCAGAAAATTTTATTATCTCAGCGCACATATTGTAAAGGTATATAATAAAGGTGTAGGGTGAGGGTGTGAACCTGTAATTAAGGTCTAAGTTGAAGATCCACAGTCTGTAATTAAGATCTATGGAGAGGTTGTGTGAGCTTATAATTAGTCACATACAGCAATTATACTGTGCATCCATGGTGGAGGTGGGTGACGTAGGGCTAACCATCTCAAAGTTTTCTCCGTGATGAGCGACATCGTAGGCTGTACTGTAGGTTTCGGAGAGTGGTTTGTTATACTGTGCAAAATGAAACGTGACATTAATAAAATGAGAATGTAATATCATTTGGAAAGAGGTAGAGAAGCAGAAGAAAGCATGAGGATGACAGTAAGAAATAGAGGCAGATGGTAAGGAAAGCAGATTTCTTTTTAGTTGTTTTGCTTCCATGAATGTTAACACTTTATATCAGTAAAGAGGTGTGCATGGGTTTTTCAATCACACTCCCACACACTCCCAAAAAAGAAATTTCTCCTGCAATTATTTTGTCCTCCTTTAAAGCTAAATGAAATTTAAATAAAGTCTGTACACTGTGACTGTGTGAATTGTGGCCAGTGCCATGAGAACAACCGCTCTCAGAGCCATGTGGTGCACCTCGCTGTCTTATCTCACTCTAGCTAGTTTAGAGTCAGATTAGCAATGCATGCCGGCTCGAAGCATAGAAGATAGAGTTAAACATTGTGGAAAAACCTTTCTGACCCTGCTGTAGACATCACATCCTCCATCCATTACTGCGTGTTCAACAACCAATTTACTGCTGCTGTTAATAGTGTAGACTTAAAAATCACTGAATCTAGAAATGTAATTTATAGTAACAATGTCCTGAAACAATTCGTAAATTTTTTTTAGTTCTATAAAACCTAATGAATTAAATAATGACAAACTAATTTTAGGGCCATTGCAGTAAAAGAGTGGAAAGTATAGAGAGTTAGCAAGAGGTAGCAGTGTTCAACTCCTGCTCACCTGCTTCCATAAAGGGAAAACTTCATGTTTTGAGCCTTTCCTTCTGCATTTCTTGTGAAACCTTTGGACCAAACATCTAAATCCAAGACCTTTCCCCAGTACCCAGTGTCTTGACAGCTCTGTACAGCTGTCTGTACCAGCAAGCACTGTTTATGGTATCTGCTGAGACACACCACATAAGTGTGCTGCCAAGAATCTTCGACTGAAGTGGAGGAAAAAAGCAAAACACATACAGAAATCAAATTGCCTTATTGCATGACACGAGGTCTCTTGTGTTTTTCAAGACAACCACAGCAAACCTGCTTGCTCCTTAATCATGTCCCAGTACACATCAGGACATTCTACACTGCTCCTCTTAAAGCAGCTTGCCAAATCTGAGAAGCATCTTCAACTTGTTCCAGTTCTTCTTGCAAAACTCACTGACCAGCTTTTTATAACCACTTGCCCATGTGTATTACTGGCCACCATGTGCAACAGATATTAAATGCAACCATTATGCAAAACAGAATGTGTTAAGCTAACAGTTTTTATCTCTGTAGTCAGCCAGTCAAGATGCTACAGAGTGTTTTCCATAGTTAATATATAAATAAGCTGAAAGTAGGCAGGAACCTTATCTCGAATGGACTATAGATCTTCCTGCCCAGATACCAAAGCTAGTTTATTTGATTTGGTCTTCTTGTGTCATCATGGTATCTTCTTGTACTAGATAGTTGTGTTTGCACCATTTCCCTTTTATATTGGCCAACATGGGCATTGATATACATGATTTCTCCAATGGACAACCTGCATCTGTCTTTGCTGAGATTGAAAGGAAGAACCTGTGCTTACAATCCACACAGTTGGCTCACGACTGGCCTGACTGATTAGATCATCCAAGAAATCAGGAAACATATCTTTCACTGGTGATCTGCTTACTGTATTTGACTTTTCACTTTACCTTCCTAGACCATACAGGCAATAGGTTTGTGGACCGTCACACCCATAGGTTATTCAGAAGGTCTGGGACACAGTTGGAATTCCAGCTAATCCCAAAGGTGTTCAGTAGGGTTGCGGTTAGCTCTCTGAGCAGGCCACCTGAGTTCTTTCACTCCAAACTTGGCAAACCATGTGTTCATGGAACTCATGGAGGGATTGTCATGGAGGAACAGGTTTGGGCCCCTTGATATTGCCCATATATAGTTTATCTTGTTGGTGGTAACTATTGAAACCGTAACATCGAAGATATCACAAGACCCAAAGTTTTGATTTCTGATCTTTTCAGTTTCTCAACTCTCTTTTCTCAAAGAGGAGTTTCTCCTCTATTTACTAACAGAATATATAGCCGGTTGACTTGATTTCTTAGCTAATTACTGTATAGTTTTTAATTGATTTCCATATGCTCTAATTCCGTTTGCTCTTCTCATTGCAGAGTGTAAACTGCTGAACTCTGACTACTGGTTATCAGGTCTGCAATTTAGGCCGATTTTCTATAAAAATGAATGTGACCATCATGGGATGTGTGCCCATAAATTAATTATAGGTTATGACATCCTAAACCCTCCAGTCCGATCTTTGGTCTGACATGGTGTGTCGTCATGCCTTTAGTGAACCTGGCTCAGCTTCACTCGTGCTTGCTCTGGCTCAGCTTCACTCTCTTGCATTTGAATCTAATACAAAGAATTTAACAGAACTGTGGAAGGAAGTAAAAGAGTCTGGGATTGGGGTAAATCAAGTTCTCCTTTATATTCTGGGTCCTGGGTGCTGAGTAACTGTAGATAGTCCTCACACCCTGCACTCTACCTTCAAAGGTTTCCCCTCATACCACAATCTTGAATGCTATTGGCTGTTCACGTCATACTGCCCATTTACCTTTCAGACAGGGAAGCCATGCTGCAAATCACTTATAGCCACATGGTTTTTGAAGATGTTGTTCTTATGACTAATGATTTTCATCTCTGGGAAAATTTCCATCATCACCATCAGGGTTGTAGGAAATGAATCCCCATGCTTGTCCACGTGCCAGCTAACTGTGTGTACTGTAGCACCAGGCACACATTCTGCTCTTGCTTCCTGTTTCCTTTGGTGTCTCGCCAGGTTGTTTTTCTCCCGACTGACGTTCACACGCGATGGCACTTATAAATCTTTATAAACTTGAGGAACGGATGTTCGAATGTCAATACCTGAGACCTAAATTCTGCATTTATACACAGACATCTCTACTCCATTACAAAGAATAAGTATTATCCTTTTATTTTCCATTGTCAGATGTCTCCTGTGATTTCTCTCAGTAATTTTTTTGGTCTGGATATCAGCCTGACATCATTAAATTGAATTTAGTTTTATTTGTATATGTGTTTAACAATGTTCATTGTCGCAAAGCAGCTTTACAGAATCAAAAGTAGGGAAATGTGTGAGAAAATGTGTATAAATCAAAATTATCAGCTTGTCCCTGATGAGCAACCCGAGGACAAACTCCCTGAGATAGCACTAGTAGGAAACCTTGAGAGGAACCAGACTCGACAGGGAACCCGTCCTCGTTTGGGAGATACGGATAGCAGGAGTTTGTTTTGCAGTCATACTGTGTGTTAGGAGGCTGGAGGTTCGATATAACAGGAAATAATATGGAGTCCACTTTCGTTGTTGGTACTCTGGTACAAAACTGTTTGTTGCAATTTCAGTCCTGAACTATTGAGCGACTGCAGTCACAAGTCCTCAGAGAACAGCTGTCTGCATCAGCGGAGACCTGGACCGTCTTCGTTGTCCCTGGTCACCACCAGGTATGGTCCTAACTGGATATTTGATGCAAGCAGGGACTCTGGCAGAACTAACTATGACGGCATAACTAAAAGGGAGAACCAGAAGGAAACACAGACATAAGGGCTCCCTGGGAGCTATCATGGGTATAACATGCTGTCACTCTGACGTCCTGTTTAAATGAAAATGTGCCAACATACAGCATCAAATCACACCTCTCGAGCCACTCAATGCCCCCCTGGTGCGTGTCACTTTCATTAGTAGCATTAGCATTTCTAATGCACCGTTTACTTTTATAATCATTTTATCGGTTTATTTTAATGAGCTTGTTCGTATGCGTTTTGTTTTTTATAAGTAACACGACCTTGTACAGCTGACGCGCTGTTAGAACATCATCAAGACAGAATTTAACTAATGTCTGTAATTGAACACCAAGATGGTGCAGTAAGTCTAGGTGTTAGTTTGCATCTGTGTGTGTATATTTGTTTGTATGTGGATGTGAGATATGTGTGGATGGACCGGTAGAGGATGTGTGAGGAGAAAAAGTGAGAAATGTGCAGATACCTGATATATAAACCTGCTCTGCTTGGGTGCTGTTCGTCTCTCCTCCATGTCCTGTGTGTGTTAATTAGTGAAGGGGAATGTGCTAAGCCGTTTCACGTTGTGACTCTTAACAGAGTCTTTTCATACTGGATTATGGTGTGTGTATGTGTGTGCGCACACACACATAAAGGCCCTTCATAATCTACCTGGAATGTATTAATTACCAGCCTGAATGCATGACCAGGTCTGTAAAAAAATATTTTTAAAAAGAAAATACTATAAAATATGAATAAAATAACAAAGGTAGAGAAGATCAGCATGAGACAGTAATCTCTGAAAGCTCAGATTATACACTCCTGTAGAAAATCTTCCTGAACACACTTTGCGCTGGTGGATCGTACCAGGTTGTAAGAACTGCTTCGAAATGTCAAAAGAAGTAAAAGGAGCAAGAGCCAAAAAAACTGAGATTGGCAATTTATTGAAAACTGCCTTTAAAACTCAAACAGATTGTTTAACAGCTGATCAAAAGTTTAAGCCCATAGCCCAAAAATATCCACAACAGTACCCACAACTAAAAGTGTCAAAAAAGGACTCAGTAGTGAGTAGTGCCACCGTTCTTGTTGATAACTTCAAACGCTCGTTTCGGCAAGTTTGATGCAACTGTTTCCAGGAGGCTGGTGGGAACGTTGCTCCATATGGTGAAGATGGCTTCACGAAGGGCATCCACAGTCTGGAACTGATGTCTGTTTTTGTAAAGTGCCCTTGCCATCCATCCCCAAGCATTCTCAAGGGGATTTAGATCAGCAGGATGGTCCAGAAGTGCAACATTATTGTCCTGGAGGACCTCAGTCAAGAGTGATACCTGCTGCAGCATGTCCACATAACCAGTCGCCGTTTGAGGCCCCTGCACAACCTGAAGCTCCATTTTCCAATTGCAGGAAAAAAAAATACCCCAGATCATGATGGAACCTCCTCCACTGTGAAAACATCTCCAGGGGGATCTCCTTGTCATGCCAGTATCGTTGGAAGCCATCAGGACCATCCAGATTCAATTTTTTTCTCGTCCGAGAATAAAAAATTTCTTTCATCTTTCAATGTCCCATGTTTGGTGCTCCCTTGCAAATTCCAAATGGGCAAGTTTGTGGTGTGGGAGGAGACGTGGCTTTCAAAGACGTTTTTGTTCTTTAAGCCCTTCTCTCGCAGATGCCGTCTTATGGTTATTGGGCTGCAGTCAGCATCATTAAGGGCCTTAATCTGGGTCGAGGATCAGCCTGTGTCTTCACGGCTCGGTGCAGGTGACATTTTTTGGGATCTACCACTTGATTTTTTTTGTCCCATAACTCATATCTGGTGATGATATCAGTGTGACTGTCTGAAGGACAATATGACATTAAAGCCATATTTTTGCACTAAAAAACTTTTGATCAGCTAATGACCAGCCTGTTTGAGTTTGAATTTAGTTTTCAATAAATTGCCTACTCTCTATTTTTTGTCTCTTGCCCTTGTTTCTTATTTTGGCATTTCTAGATTAAATTTCTATATTAGTCACATGCGTTAACGTTTTAATATTGACAGCCCTAATATATTTAAAGAACTACACCTGTTTTTTATTTTAGTCTTTTTTAAAAAAAATTTGTCCAACAACTTTCAACACATCTGTTATGTCCTGTCAAAAATAAAAGCGAGCCTGACTGTGTGAGAAATCCAGGGACGCACCAGACAGAGACGGAGCAGCAATCAGCGGCAACACAGGAGAGGAAGCGAGTGAGAGGAAGACGAGTGGATTGCGTAATTAAATCCAATTATGTACCAGCTGTGAGTTTCAACACAGCGCACTCACGACTCGTCCTCCAAACCGCATCCCCCCCCCAACACCACCATCATTCAGGCATTCAATATGAGGGACGCACACACACACACACACTCTACAGGAAGCCGAGGAGAACGTCAGCCTTCTGTCCACTGCTGCTTTGGTCTTTCGGTTGAGTGGGGTTTGAAAAAAATGATGCAGGTGTTTAAGGTGAACGAGACGGAAAGCAGACACTCTGGAAAATGTAGTTACAGATGAGATTGCAGTTCTGGAGAACTCTTTCTGATTCATTAACAGTAATTAAGAAGCATTTTAATGAGCTGAGGGACACTGGTGTTCGAGCCGTACCACCATCCTGCAGGTTCAATCCTAACCTGTTACTGAGAGAAATATTAACCATGTTTCATGAACTACTTGAGTTCCTCTTGAATATACATCCTACCCTCTGTATTACTGTAGTTGTGAAGACTAAAAAGAGTTGTTGTGTGAACCTTGTTGTTGTTGTGTTGTTCTGCTCTCCTCTTCAGCTATGCACAGCGTCCTGGACACGCTGAGCGACAGCACCACAGCCAATGATCTGGACTTAATCTTCCTGAAGGGCATCATGGAGAGTCCTGTGGTGAGCGCAAACATACACACACACACTGCCAAAAACGGCAGGTTATTTTTCTATAGCGCACTAACCTTCCAGAAGTCCTGATGTTGCTGTTTTTCCATCTTCTCTTGTCAGATGGATGAATTATGGCTTCTACACTGTCACTTTTTTTCATAGTGAAGGTCATTTCATTTTATTCGGGCTTATCTTTCAGGCCTGAGGTTAAGCCATAATCTAAATTCACATTTATTACTGAATAACTGGGAGTTTTAACATCTCCTACTGGTTTGTCCACTCACCAGAGACATTTTCCCACTGTGCGACGAATAAAAGTATATCTTATTTCTTTGTTTCTAGGGTGAATTTATTGAACTTCAGTATTCTATTATAGGCCTCTGGGTGGGTGTGGCTTAATATTCTAATGAACACACTTGACAGACAGGAGAGAGTGCATTAAAGGGAAAGATGGACCTCGAGTGGCACAGCGATAAAGTGCGTCCAATCATCTGGAGATCGAACGTTCAAATCCTGGGTGATGCTGTAGCCTCCGGACGTTGAGAGAGCTGATTGGCTGAGCTGTCTCAGACGGGAGGTATTGGAGGCAATAGGCGTCTCACATCAGTCATGACTCTACAGCCATCTATGAGCTCACGCCAGTGGAAGGAGCGGATAGCTCTGTCCTCCGAGTGTGTTATGCCACTCCCACTGGTGCATGAGCAAGCAGTTCGAAAAGATGCGGTTGGCTGGTGTCATGTGACTCGGAGAAACCACACGATTGTCTTCGGCCATCCCTGACTGGTAGTAGTATCCTTATTGTGGGAGTGCCCTGATGACAGGTGGGAATTGGATACAACCAAATTAGGGAGAAAATATGGAACCCCCCCCAAAAAAAGGTCAACAAAAACCATAGCTTACATATAGTACAGTATACAAAGCTTGAGACAGAATTAATAAATTACATGGGGCATCCTCAGGGCAACCCTGCTATTGTTATTATTATTTTTAAAGCATAAAACCTTAGTTAAAAATGCGGGTCTAACCACCTTTGTTCCACGAAACAGCTCGACCCCTCTTCTCCGCCGGGAATAGTATGCTGTTACTACTATATGGGATCCACCCAATGGTTTCGAAAAATTCCTGTTTGTCCGATTCGGGACTGGGTGTCTGTACTTCAGTGACTTTTTCCTGCATCCCGAAGGAAACGTTGCCACCTGGTCGTCCGAATGCAATAGAACAAAAATACCTGAAAGAAGGACCGTTTTCGAGTTATAAGGATCCCTTTGGTACTTGTGACTCGCTTTGTCCGATCAGAAAACGAGACATGGCTCGAATGATTTGTCCCAGGGTTTGAAAAACTGCCAAAATTCTGTCAATCAAAAATAATTCACTTCTAATAATTCAAAAATGGTCCTGAAATCAATGCAAAATTGACTCCATAGATTTTACTGGTGTTTGGGTGTCTGCTTAAAGGGACTACTTTGGAAAAACTGCTTTTAGACCATTTTGGAAAAACTGTCATCCCGTACTCAGTCTTTAAAGTACACACATGGTTACATGCTCTATGCTTGTGAGTTTCACCAGTAGCGGGGAGGGGTGGCTGCAGCAAGTGGCTTGAGCCATGGCCCCTTGACTACGCTCTCTGATATTGCTGCCAGTGTACACACTCACCGTATGGGCCACAAACTAGCCATTTTCAGCATTTTGTTCAGAAAATGCGGAGGACAGTTTTTCCAGGAATCTAGTATCTAGTTAGAATATATTTTTTAAATAAATTGGAGTCCAGAACCATGTTCATGGTGTCATTGTAAAGTAGACCATACAAGGCCATCTTCAGCAGAAGTGAGTGGTCTCCATGTGATGAGAACTCCAATCAGACGATCAGGATGGATCAGACAGGTCCGAAGAGCAGAAAGATTTACGATCACTGGATCAAATTCCATTGCAGCACTTTTTTTTTTATCATTGTCTCACCACTATGCCTCTGAATATATACTACGGCTGGATTATTTCTAAAAGGCATTGAATACACTGCTGACATCAGAACATTTTTATTTCTCTTGTTAAACAATATGCAAGAGATGCCCTGCCAGTCCCTGTATGAGAATCCTACTGAGAATCCTCTTCTCAACTAAAACAGAGCGAAAAAAGAAAGAGAGATAGAGAGATGCGCGGCGCGGAAAGAGAGCCCAAGCTTGAGAATATCTCCCAGTGGGACTTCCTGAAATTGCAGTATTAAATGCAGGCGAGTGCACGAGTAAGTCCAGATCTGGCTTTTAATTAGCAGGATGCTGCAGAATCCAAAGTCTCTTAAATTTTCCTCTTCCTCTATCCTGTCTTGGATGTTGTTTTCCTGCTGTTCCTGCTCTCAGTTCTACTCGATGATTGATGTGTTCAAGGATATCCTTCTTTCCTTGGCTTGACCTCCTTTATGATATACAGTGCATTGTGGCCCCTTTGAACTAGATGAAAAGGTATTAAATGTTGTCAGGGTACACAATCAAAAACATAACTCCTTTTTGATGACATTTTCTTTACTGTGATTGTTAGGGAGGGAACAGTCACGGAGGAAACTCACACTGGTGTCAAAGAAACGAGACACTAGATAAAAGAGAAGCAGGTTGCACTACTTTAGACACTACTGGACCCCAGAGAGCTTTCTGAAAAGCCCAGTATGCTGTAAATATAAAGAATAGAAAACATTTCTAATCATGTCTATCACCAGTCCTCAGATTGCTCTTAGTTCTTTGCATTAATCCAAATATATCCTTTACCCCAAGTCCTTACATTCCAGAGTAGGAGGTAAAGGCTTTGAGTAGAGGTAATAATAGTAAGGAATTGGGTTAAAGGATGATCTTAGATTGCTCTTAGATTCAAATCTAGCCTTTATGTTCAAATCTATTCTTTACCCCAGGCCTAACTAAACCTTATCTTTACCTTCAGCCCTTATACTCCTTACACAGACTAAGACTTTTTAAATAAATGTAAACATGTTAGTTTGACTGAAATCGTACTAATCGTACTGTATATATATAATTGGACCCAGAAGACCCTTCAACCCTGACCTTTACCATCATCTACACCTTTACCTACACGTTTACCATGAACTATACCACCAGTCAAAAGTTTGGACACACATTCTATTCTAATTCATGTAATACACAATAATCTCCTTTGAACAGGTGATATTGAGATGTATATCTGCTACTTCTGCTCTGTAAATTTTTTATAACGGCTCTAATCTGAGGTGCTGTTTGTTAATTGGTGATTTCTGAGGCTGGTGACTCTAAATGAACGTCTCCTCTGCAGCAGAGGTCAGTTTTGGTCTTGCTTTCCTGGGAAGGTCTTCATGAGACCCAGTTTTATCATGGAGCTTGATGGGTTTTGCAAATGCACTTGACACAATACTGTTCTTGAAGGAAATATTGGACAGCTGACCTTTGTGTCTTAAAATAACAACTGACTGTTGCTGTTATTTAATTACCTAATGCCTTGTTTGTACTGTATTTCATTGTGTTGAAAAAAATCCAGTATTGTTTTAGAATGTAGAAAATAAGGTCAAACTTGTGTCCAAACTTTTGACTGCTACTGTATATCATTTACCCCTGCCCCCCCATGTTAGCCTGTACCTTTAAACCCACCTTTATCACAAAGTAATGAACTTTATTTCCAAACTTTATCTTTAACCATAAATGTCTCATTAAACCGAGTACATGTAAATGCTTCTTAGAGCAGCTTTTAGCAAGTTAAAAGCTTTTTGCTTTGTGTTTTGTAAGAATCAATGGTACAGAATTATAATAAATAATTAAATGTTGAGAAAAGAGAAAACTGAAACGTAAGGCAA
>JAQMYL010000006.1:1659277-1677772 GCA_030014365.1 Clarias pachynema | reverse complement strand
GGCTTCGCGGTCTATTTTGGTTCGTTTAGAACTCTGCATATGTGAAAGCAAACCGTACCAACGTCTGTTTACTACATTGTAACATTTTTCTGACTGGTGCGGACTAAAGCAATCGAACTGTAGGTGTGAAAGCACCCTAAGCCCTTCACCTAAAATCAAACACAGTCCGACCTGTGAATTCGACAGAATTTGAGAGGAGCTGTTTAATCTATACAAAAAACAAAGACAACAAAAAACAAACAAACAAACAAACAAACAAAAAACAATAGATCTCTAGTTGGAAAGTGACAAGAATCCCAACGGATTCTTGACAGCTAAGGACAGCCACGCCCCTCTCATTATAACCTTCTCCATTTCTGTATTAATGTGCTTTACCGTACATTATAACTCACACTGCTATACAGGATTATCTAAACAAAAACATTTTCTGCCTCGAAGTATAATTATAAACATGACTCGCTTCTTTGCAGCTACACAAACATGGCATCTTCTCAGAAGGTGATCTGAATGCTGAAGGAACCTGCCGTTTGTTTGGCACCTAAAAACTATTTAAAGTCAGTTCCATGGAATTGATTTGGCTTTTACACAATGCGGATACAGTGAGTGTGTCTGGCACACCCAGGAAACACAACAAACCAGTTTAACCAGTAAGAAAATCACCACAAAGAGTGCGCATGGCTGAAAGCCAGGCAACATGGCAAGCATGAATAAAAACCAAGTACAATAAAGGTGTTTGTAGAGAGGCTCAATGGGAAAACTAGCGAGAGAGAGAGCGCGAGCGAGAGATCACTGTTGCTGGGTCATTTTGTCCCAATCAAGGCTCCATCTGTCTACATCTCTGGTTTGCGTGCAAGTGAAAGAACAGAAGGCACAATATATAATCAACTACGTTTTTGACCTGACCTGTAAAGTATCGCAAAGTTCTATTGATATTAAAAAAAAATTTTCCACAACTATAAACAATGTATTGCAAATGAAAGATAGCATCACTTTAAGTGTAATAGATGGGGTAGAATTCCCAGCGGCTTCACAGAATTCAAAAACTGTCGTTTGAAAGCATGAATTATACTTTGATGTTTTGAACGAAATGTGTTGATTCAGGACTTGGACTAGAAAAGAGAGAGCGAGAGAGAGAGAGAGAGAGAGAGAGGGGAACAGCACATGCCACGTGCTTCATGATGGAATTTTCTTGACGGCTGTGTTCATCATGATATAACGTCCATTTTTCCAATAGCTACATTGGGATGGGTCCGATAGCCCTTTGTTGGGTCGTACTGGAATGCGAAAAACAATTTTAAAAAAACTGACGACGCTGCCTCCTTTTACATTCTGTGAGGAGGGTCAACTTAATGACCCGGTGATCACAAAGATATATTATTACCTCACAGTACGACATAAAACTTGATAAATGATAGTATATGGGCGGAGGTGAGATCACCAGAACACTGCACGGGGGCAATGATCATTTCAATAAGAAAACCAGGAAAAGATGCCAGAGTACCAGGGAACGAGAGACCAATGGCTTTGACATCGCATGTCTGTAAACTGGTGGAAGGATTAGTGAATAACAGGCCAGTAAACTCACTGGAAAAGAGAGGCTTGGTGGCTGCTTATCAAAGAGGATTCAGAAAAGGGAGAAAAACCATGGACCCAGTAAAACGCCTTGAGCATGGAGTAAGAATAGCTCAAATAAACAAAACAGAAAAAGTGGCTGTGATGTTTTTTTTCCCTTTTATGTGGAAAAAGCTTACGAAAGTTTGTGGACTGCTACTCAAAATGCACATGATGGGAATCGGAGGAAAAGTGTTTAACTGTACGAAGGACTTTTTGACAGAAGAACTATTCGGGTAAAGACGTTCAGGACCCCCTCATTACAAACGCTGACACCAGTCTCATAACACTGTGAGCGCTAATTAGCTAAACATCGCTGCCGTTAGAAGTCCTCAATGCCTTGGAGGCGTCTGAGGCGGTAAAACGTCAATGTTTCTTAATAAACCTACAGGTAAACTATTTACACATTTTCATCCCGTGTGGTAGGAGTGAATTATTTTCCAAGTTTGAATTAATATTAGATATAATAATTATGGTGAATGACAGAGATACGTGCTGGTGAGTTAATACAAGTTAAACTTTTATATTTAAATTTAGTTTGTATTGTTTAAATACTGCTAAACTAATGTTAAAAACAAGCTACATTTAATTATTTATTAAAGGTTTAATACTGTAATAAAAATCGGATGAAAATGTAATATTAAATTGGGATATTTACAAAATCGCAATGACTATAGAGTCGCAACGTTAATCAAAGCGGCAGGCAAGAATCATGATATCGTATCGGGAGGTGACTGCTGATTCACATCTCTAGTGTTAAGTCCAATTTTGTTCTTCTTTGTAATAACTGATATTTTTGGAAAACTTCAGCAGATATGGGGAATTAACTTTTGGTCAATGATGGAGGTTTATGGAAATGGGGAAGAAATGTTGAATACATAACCCAAGGAAAATGAAAGTAGAATAAATGAAGTGAAGAGTAAAATAGGGATTTCGCTTTTCAGTAGTAACATATAGAATGTTTTAAGGACAAATATGGATTATGACAGCGTAGTTTATGGATCAGGCCTGGATACAGTGCAAACCCAGGCTGTGTTTAGGAGCAGTCAGAACGTCTCCAGTGTGTGCTCGCCAGGTCGAAGTGGGTGAAATGCCATTGTGACTAGTAAGTAGTGCGGCCTGTTAGATCCCTCTGGGTATCAGAAACACCAAATATTGACTTGAAAATATTAATGATCAAGCATGTTGATGAGATATCTGACCTAGTTAGCGAACACTATAGATATATTGACTAGAAATATAAAGATAGCATGTACGTCTTCACAGAGGGGTCCAAGGGCTAGGAATCAGAGAAACAAAGAGCTGCAGTTAATATGGATAATTGGGGAAACGAGAGAACAGATGGGTTGGCAAAAGATGCAACCAAAAAAAAAAAGAAAAAGTATCAAATTGCCAAAGTCAGAGAGGAAAGGTGTAGTGTGGAGAAAGACAAAACAACAATGACAACAGAAATGGGATAAAGAAAGAAAAGTGAGACATTTTTCATTCAATACAGGACAAAGACGATTTGATGAGGAAAAAAAATTATTAATTAACAAACTAAGAATTGGAACTAAAACAACACTATTTATAGTAGGTAATAACCCAACGGGACTGTGTGAGGAACGCCATGAAAGTGACGCTGCTGAGAGTACAAGGCAATGTTAAGAGTCTGTTAGAACGGGGAATATGTTTTTTGTGTTTCTTTGTTATTATTTAATGGCGGTTGGAATCCAGTAAGTTACATTACTGCCACAACTGTAGGTCTCGTTAGCCCTCATCTTCCAGGACAAGTTTCCAGACCAGCCTTCCTTCAAAAACCAAAACATCTAACGCTTCCTTCCTAGACCTTGTCTTGACTTGTTCTGCATCTTGAACTTTTCATCCGCTTTATCCGGCACTTCCACACACACTCTTTTTTGAGGGAGGCCGAGGAGAGAGATCTATAGGAAAACGTTTCGAGAAGAAAGCGTGTGTGAAAGTGCCGGATAACGCAGACGAAGAATTTGAGACACAGAACGAGTCGAGACAAGATCAGAGAAGGAAGCCTTAGAGGGTTTTTAAGGACGGCTGGTCTGGAAGAGGCCGGGAACATGAGGGAGAGTGAGACCTAGAGTTGGCGGGATTGTAACCGATGGGATTCCAACCGCCGTTAAACAACAAACAACCACAACAACAACAACAACCGCCTCACCTGTGATGGAACTACCTGTACAAACACTGACCACAGAACCTCTGCTTAATGTGTATAAAATAGATAAATTATTGAAGTTCAGTATAATTATATACAGACCGAGGACAATTGATGCACATTTTACATATACTACCCATGTTCAGCTTTGGTAAGCTTTAGCCTAAAATAAGTCATATAATGCGAATTAAAAGAAAAACAAACAAACAAAAAACTGTTTCGACTGCAGTGTTTAATGATCTCCCGCCCACCTTTGAATCACGTGACCCAACTGTACGGCACAACCCCCCCAAAAAACGAGCGCTTATTTAAGAATTTGAACCATCTTATAAAACATACAACTGTTACTTTTATATCGGTTTTTTCCAGATTATTTTCAACGGATGGTACAGTATGGTTCGCCAATGTGCCCAATTACTAATTCGTATTCCAAACCAACATATAGGACACTAGATGTAGTGAGGGGAGCAGTAATGACCACTGTTGGGTGTAGTGCGCGTGTGCAGGGAGCCCGAGGCAATTTGGAATGCGGCACATAAACTCTGATAATACGGAAGTTGGAGCACTAAGTAAAAAGCGAGTTTTAAAACAAACAAAAACAAACAACTAAGTCTGTTTTTGGAAGAACCAACAGAAAATAATCAGCATTGCGGAGTAAAGCCAGCGAAATATATATATTAGTATTTAATTGCTTTTGAGTTGACAATTTAAACCGTATTTAGCGTTAGCGATTTAGCTTAGCACTCTAAGAAACTAAAACAGTTATCTACTTCCTGAAATAAAACAGTTAAAAGTTAAAATGACGGCGTTTTTCATTAAAATAAAACCTCCAAAACCAAAATCTGTAGAATAATAAAGCGTTTACCGGATACTGAGTGGCCGGACTCGGCATCGCCCGGTAGGCCGGGTTCATCACTGCCATCCGCGGGTGTCCGGGAGAGTTCATCACGGGGTTGAGCACTGGGGGACCGGGTGGAGCAGGGAACCCCGCTCGGGACGACATTTCCGCCGGACTCTAAAACTGCAAAAGAAGAAGTCGCTCCAGTAATAAATTTCACATTTAAAAATAATAAAGGGAAGCTAATTTCCTGATGTCAGGAGTACACTCCACGCCGTGCGAGTGTCAGCTCCTCGCTCTCTCTATCAAGTGTCATATCATCTCCTCCTCCTCCGCCCCCCCTCCCCCGCATTATGTCGTAATGGTGCATCGTAAGAACCGTTTAACCGTCGAACCAATGGCGGCGGACTAGCAGAGGGCGAGCAAGGCTGTGGGCGTGGCCTCTCTACCCGCTCGACTGAATGAATCGTTTAGAGTGACTCGAATCTTTTGAGGTGCCGGATCACGTGAATCGAGTTTTAATAGAACAATGGCTAGTGTACTAGAACGCATGTGCAGTGAGGCGATTAAAAAAAAAAGTAATTTAGTTAATCTAGTATAGCAGTCATAATCTGTGATTAATCACAATTTTAAAATACTCAGATTTACTTGAATCATAAACATGCAATGTTGGAATAAAGAAATGCATGACAAACTGTTTAGAGGAAACAAATTATACAGTTTTATAATATCTCAAATATTATAATTTAACAACTGTTAAATAAATAAATTTAAAAAATGGTAAACTCCTTGCAGCAGTAATCATATTGCGAGTCCTGTCTGCTTCCATAGTGGTGACCGTTATCTAATTTTCAACTTGGCTAGCACATGCTTCAGCTAAATGTCTTTCTTCTGTTTTGAACTCATTCAGCGTAAATGAGTGCAATAACCATTTGTCAGTGATTAAATGTGCTGTTACACCGAGGTTGATGAGGTGATTTACAATGGTTCAATGGTCTCCAGTTAGTGCAATAAAAGTAGCTTCTGACAACTGCCTTACTTTCGCAGCCTTATTAAGTGTCCTACATTTAATGTATTCTTGTAAGAATAGTTTCCCTTGAAGGCAGCTCAAGCGCACAGCTTTAGTTTTATCCAAACTTTTATCTAGAAGCTTTTTTATAATGCCATTCAGAACACCTGGTGATGTTTCCTCAGTCATCTTATTATTCATGCTAAAAGTGCCATCATCTCACACACATTATCACACAAAAATCAGGGTCACATGATACTGTAGCATCCACGATGGTGCGACTATTGACATCTTTACAGTAAACATAATGCTACAAATTGATGCCATAATTCAATTTGAGTTTTTTTTTTTTTTTTTAATGGCATAGATAACCTTCACCCGCTTGCTACCATTACGTATGAATAGATTGTGCGTTCAACTCACTGTTACTCCTCACGCTGCTCCAATGATTCGTCAGCCCTTAATTCTGCCTGTCGTATGCGCTGCCTACTGTTACATCCAATGAGGAACGCCTGTAACATGCTCAATGTACGGCTTAAAAGTCAATTATGACACTACGTACTGTTACATCCATTGAGGAACACCTGTAACAAGCTCACAGTACGGTATAAAAGTCGATTATGATGCTGCCTGCTGTTACATCCAGTGAAGAACGCTTGTAACACGCTCACAATTAACAGGCAATTTGTTTTTATATGCAACAGAAATTCGGTTTGTTTGTTTGATTTTGTGTCACAGGTGTTCCTCAACCGAATGTGACAAAAAGAAGTACGTCAGGCCGAGCTCATAGCTACTGAACGCCCCGGATCAGACTGGAAAGTGTTTTCAGGGATGGAGAATACGACAGGTTAGGGCTGCCGAAACATTGGGGCAGCATAAGGAGTGGCAGCAAGTTGACCGCACACTCCATTTTTGTTTTATCCAGCTGTATTTACTCACTGCGACTTTTAACATCCAAGTGAAAGATATAACACCAACGTAGGAAAAAATAGAAAAAAAAAAATCAAGAACAAAATCCCTGATTTGGAAAAAGATCACCTCCCTCTAAAAATGACTTGTACACTCAATCAGGTGAAGCTAATCACCTTCTCAATGGCGCACACAAAGCTTTGCAAACTAGACTTTGCAATATTTTTCCACTCTTCGTTAAAGAACTGCTCAAGTTACGTTAATTTTGACGGTGACTGTTTGAGGACTTCAGACTTCATGCTATTCCATAGATATTCAATGGAGTTTGTATCTGGGCTCTGACTAGGACACGCAAGGACCTTCACCTTTTTCCCCCCCTTACCCACTGAGTGGTCAGTTTTGCTGTGTGCTTTGGGTCATTGTCATGTTGGAAGCAAAACCTTCTTCCCATTGACAACTTTCTGGCAGAGGGCAGCAGATTTACCTCAAGAATTTGATGGTATTTTACCCCATCCGTTTATCCTTTTATTGTGACAAGTGCTCCAGTCCCTGCTGTCGAGAAACACCACCATAACAGGAAATTACCGCCTCCATTCTTTACTGTAGGAATGGTATTTGGATGGTGAGCTGTATTGGATTTCCACAAGACATATCGATTGGTGGTGTTGGAATAGTGAAATTTTAGTCTATTTGACCATAACACCTTTTACCAAGTGGCCACAGGATCTTCAAGGTGTGTTTTTGCAACCCTCCTATACAAGTCACATTTGTGGAGAATTTTTTGATATTGTTGTCAAATGCACACAATGCCGACTCTTTGTCATAAATTCCTGCAACTGCTTCAGAGTTACTGTAGGCCTCTTGTTAGCCTCTCTGACCAGTTTCCTCCTGGGTCTTTCATCTAGTTTGGAGCGACGTTCTAATCTAAGGAGGGCCTGTGAAATACCAAATACCTTCCACTTCTTAATAATAGACTTCACTGTGCTTCTAGGCAGTGATACATTTTTAGCATCCATCTGCACAACTCTGAAGAACTGACAGTGCCTTGCCACTCGTAGATGATTGTTTGCTTTATCTGCACTTCCAGGGACTGACAGTTATTCTGACCAAGTTGTATGGCACTATGCTTTCTTCACCTCAGTATAACTCTGGCTGGATATTAAGAAATGAAAACAGAGGGTTCAAAAATGTTCTCCAGACATGATAACAACACATGATAGTGGAAGGTTCATGAGAGGTTCATTTGTTCGTTTCTCCATACTGATAATCCTGTGGTTGGCCAGGAGCCTGTCCCAGGGAACTCAGAGCATACACACACCCCTGGATGTGCACATCCAAGCACACACAAATATACTCCACAGCAGTTGTTGCTTTGAAACTGCTTTTTTGAACTAATTCAAATCAGCCTACAACACCTAGGGGAGTACAGGAGGAAACCTACAAACTCAGAGAAGCCAAAAGAACAACAGTAATCACAGTGAAGTAATGTAAAACACATAAAACACAAAACTACAGCGTACAGTGGATTGTTCTGCACCGAAAGAGACCTGTATACACACAGGTTTATGTTTACAATGATAGTATGAATCAGAGTGTGAAAGACAGCACTAAGACATTAATGAAGAAATCTTTACTAAACAAACATCAAGTGCTCTGCCGACTTTTATACACAATTATTGTACGAAATGCTTTGCCAATTATTGTATAAAGTTACTTATCAGATTTGTACAGATTTTGTTCAGCAAAAAGCAGCAATCATTCAAGGTCCAGTGTACAGGGACCTTTTAGCAGCTTAGGAGAAACGACTTGTTTTGGAGCAGATGGAGTCGACTCTCATTAAGGAGCTGAATCAAATGATTCACACGAATCACTGAAATGAACCGGAATTCAGGTCATTACATAGTCGAGTATCCTTAGAAGTTAAATGTTGAATCACCAAACTTTTTTTGCATAAAACTTGTTTAATATTTCATTATTTATAATCAATTAACTATATTGTTATTAACTTCATGTAAGTGAATTTCTTGTCCTTATGTCATTATGCCCAGTGTCCTTTTTTTAAAAAACATATAATAGATATTAAACATATTTTATCCTGACCTTTATCAAAGTTATTAGTTTTGGTAAACATACAGCTAATAAAATTTTTATTAAATGGCCAAAACACAATATTGGTGCCGATTATATAATTTTTTTATGTTATACATATAACGTGTGTGTGCCAAAGAAGCTCCTTCTGAAGTTTATGCAACATGGAGGTGATCTCGCGTCCCTAAAAATTTCAAGTTGCTAACTTCAGCCGTTTTGGAGAGATGATTTTATATGTGGCCTCGAAATGGCCATTTTCAGCGTTATACTGTCTTGCTTCAAACAATAATCATTGATATTAAAAGTATTGATACTAAAATTGGTGTAAGCTTCTAGAAGCGTATGGTCACGAAAATTGTTGCTTAATTAAAAGCTTAAAAAATAAGAAAAGAAAAAAATCTGTAGTGTCCGTAACCATGTCAAATTCACCTTAACAAATTTCCATTTTAGAATAATACACTTTTTCAGGTTTATGTATTTTCATGTGAAATCTAAATTGGCCGAGTTAATCTGAATGACAGTTAAGATCGTTGAAAGATTTGAATTCAAAAAAGTTACGGACACTACAGACATAAAAGAGCCTGAAATTGTATTATGTTTCTTTCATCTGATGAAAATATGTGTATGCATTTTTACCAAAAACGAAGTATGTATCGGAAGACAAGAAACATTATGCAAAATGGTGTTTTATGATCTTTTCTGAAAATTCACTTCATCCTAGGCGAGACGCTTTTTACCACCGACACCATGTTTCGGCCGCAAGTGTTTTTATCATCATAAAGTGAAACAGGAAGTGTGTTTTTGTTGAAAGTGCAACGAATAAAAATCAGTCCTGGACCCGGTCATGGCAACACTGCGATCAGACGCATGGATTTAGAACTGTGATTAGGATTTTGACCGGATCTACTGAATCTATTCCAGCCAAAATCATACTACACTTCTCAGAAAAAACTGTTTAAAACATTACCAAACGGTCATAAGACACAAACACACATCGTATTGAGTTGTGTTTATTCTATGTGTGTCTGTGTGTGTGTGTGTGTGTGTGTGACATGCCTGTAAGCATGTGGCTCATGGCCAGTGTAGCAGCATTTTCCTCAATGAGTCAAATATATGTACAGTTACAACACAGCCAAGACATAATTACTTTACACTGTAAACATCGAGTACACAGAGATAAGGGGAAAAAACTAATAAAACAACAAGAACAACAACAACAAAAAAATCTGAGAAATGTGGAAATTCATTCATTCTCCAAAGAGGAATACGTGTGTGTTTCAAGTTGCCAGATATTGTTCGTAATAGTCGAGTCTCTGGTACAATAACATGATCAGAACTACTGAAAGTCAAAGCACAAGACAGTTCAGTCTTTCTGCGTCATGGTTCAGCACAAAAACATGTGACTAAAACCATGGGAAAAAAAAAACAGTAAAATAAGCAGCATTAAGATTGATCTTGATCGCACGCTTCTTCTCTCGGCCGTTCGTTCCAGCAGGTTCTGGCGGCCGTTTCTGCCTGACGGCGTCCTCGCTGTTCGTTTCCGTCGCGCTGAGGGTCGCGGCTACACGATCGACACAAGGACACCGATTCGTTGTGCAAATATTCCAGAAAAACAAACAAACAAACAAAAAATAAAAACAGAATAGTTGTGTAAACCGAATGAATAGAGATTCGACGCTGATTAGTCTCTCGTTTTCGTCCTTATGGTGAACCGCTCGGCATCATGGGTAGCTCTCGGCGAGGTCGCTGCTGCGGAAACCGGTCTCCAGGCAACAACTTCACTCCGGGCGCTGCTTAGGATCCAGCGAAGCTGAAGGACGAAGACAGATCTTTGGCTTTTAAAGAAAATCCCAATAAACAAACAATAGATTCAATTGACTCTCTGTTATTAATCTGGTAAATGCTAGTAACGAACGTTTACACTGTAAATCCATACAGTTAGAGAGATTCTCGTTCATTTTTATTTATTCCTTTTTGTGACAATTGATTACTTCATTCTTAATTATTGTGAAATCACAAAAATCGTCCTACAATACGTGAAGGTTTTTTTTCCACACTATGTCCAATATAGATGAAGCTGGACAATATTTTGATCCAATGCAATTTTTTTTTTCAGTAGGAAAAAAAGCACTAATAATATTAGCCTGAGTTGCTGCTCAGTGTAGTGGAGTGAAGGACATGGCGATGGAAACGCCTTCACAACCAAGAACCTCCAGTGTGTGTGAGGGATTCAGGCTGTAAACAGTCAGGATCAGAAAAACAAGACTCTGTGGTGTGAACGGCGCAAGAGTCAAATCAGCGGGAAAGGACGTCCGCGAGCCCACACGCGATCTCCACTACAGCGGTGGCGGTTTGTCAGACAGCGATTCATGCGTATTCAGTACGGAGGATATTCAGTTTGAGGATGTTGCAGCCACTGGATTTAATCCGAGTGCATATTATTAACAAATAACTACTTTGACACGGTACTTAATCGAATATTGCAGTTTTGTAGAATTTTCCATATAGTACAAAGTGATGAAACTCCTTAATGATTTTTTTTTTTTTGCCAATTTCCCAATTTTTGTCAACTGTTTTGAAATTGGGACTGTAAAAAATGTACTGTATAAACCTCTGCAAATTAGCCTCATGTCATAATTTAGTAAATACACCAAAGATATAAGATTCTTTGTATTAAATATTAGTTTTCTTAATATTTCATCTGTAAACAGTACATAAATGTTAGATTTTGTTGCTGCTACTGTGCTTATCTTGATGTTTTAGATTTAAATTCATTATTTTTTTATTTCGATCAGCAGGAAACATTCTTATAAGAGCCTATAAGAGCCATGGATATGTAATGACGTGATTCCTAAACTAAACAGTCGATGATTTGTTTTAATAATTGATAAATTAATCCATTACCAAAACAGTTGTCGGTTGCAACCATATACAGTAGATGATATTAATAAACGCTGTGAAACGTCTCTGACACAGTTCCTGTTCTCACTTATCCGTAAACAATCGTTTGGGAAAACCTCATCATTTCCACAATTACACTAACTATTTGCGAATATCAAATCATGGATGCGGTTGATCATGATATGGCCGTGACTCCACCACATCGCTGACGCGTGCTCAGTAGCTACACTTCAGCACAGACACAGATACTTACTGTTTTTGTGTTTTAGTGACTTCGATCGTCTCGGTGAGTTCGGATTCTGTTGAGGAAAATTAAAAATCAGTTCTCTGTAAATTCTCTAAAGCACGACATGAATGTACAATCGACTAGGGGAAGAAAAAAAAAAAAAGATGCTAGAAAGGCCAAAATTTCTTTAGGGTTCTTCTAAAAATTAAGGAATTACAGGCAACACAGAAGCAAGAAAACTTACCAATGGAACAGGACGTTTCAAAGAATGTAAAAGTACCTTATCTGCCTTTCTCTTCTTGGCTGAAACAGGAAAAAAGAGCCGGTGTTAAAGACAACTCCATATCATTTCTTCAAACATAAAATTGCTTTAAATTTCAACAAACTGAAATTTGAAATCTTGCTTTGTTGTGTATCTCTGTTATTCCCCAATAATTATTATTAAAAAAAAAACTTGGTGATTAATTCACACTGGATGAAAATGTGTAAATAATTCAGAGTGCGCCTCCTGTAGGACTGTAAAGGAACAGACGTTTTACTACCTTAAACCCGCTTCATAGTTTGAAAACTCAACAGTGAGCGCGCGGGTTGATCAGCTGCAAGCACATTAAACATACGCGATGTCCGACTGATTAGCACTGGCGGTGCTGTGAGACTGGTGTGTGTGTGTGTGTGTGTGTGTGTAACGAGTGGGTTTGAGATTAGGTCGCAAATCCGACGCTTTTTTGATAAAGTAAAGCCATAAAAAATTGTGTTTCTGTTGCGCCACTCGGACGCCTCTGCGCTCTGTACACATTCATTTATATTTGAGACTGATCTGCTGATCACTGGTCACGGCCAATCACACTGAAAACCATGTATAACACATATACATACAACGTGTGGAGGACAGAGGAGCCTCTTAAAGAAGTTGTTACAGGTCTGTGAGAGACAGAAATCTTGCTTGTTTGTAGGAGACCAAATACTTATTTTACCGAGGAATTTACTAATTAATTCATTAAAAAAAAATTTGATTTTCTGGATTTTTTTTTTCTTATTTTGTCTCTCATAGTTGAGGTATACCTATGATGAAAATTACAGGCGTCTCTCTTCTTTTTAAATGAGAGAACTTGCACAATTGGTGGCTGACTAAATAAATTTTTACCCCACTGTGTATATTTGGAGTCAGTGTGGCGACACACAAAAGAATCGTAATTCACAACTGAATCAATTTAATTATCTTTAATACTCTAGCCAGTGAAGAGAACACTCAGGATATTTTTTATAGCAGAGTAGCTAACATTTTTAGTAGTTCCCTGTAATGAATAAGCTAACACCCTGACACTCACCTTTCTTTTCTGCCCCATAGGACCAGTCGTTGTCGTTAACGTCGTCGTTGTCCTCCTGATCGCTCTCAGATTTGTTCGTGTTGTTGCCGCTGGCTATCCTGCGCGGTGGACGAGAGGAAATGTCAGAAACGTGGCTCGATAGCGACACCCTCAGCCTGTAAGCTATCCCGCTAATCACCCCTAGCTGCTTTACAAGTGCGTTCCAGGAAAAGAGCGGGAAAAGAGCGAGGGTGATGAGCCAGTCCGTCGAGACGCTGTTCGCTAATACTTAAAGCTAGAAATTCAATCGATATGTTCATTTGAACGAAAATAAAACATCTAATATGTTTATTTACAAAGCTAAAATATTCAATCCAACTGATCGCCAGCGCTCTCCCCGGTCACATGACCGCTAGCAGATGAGAAGCGTGAACACACATTTCCTCTGAGGAACGTGAAGCGAGGCTCTTTAACTTTTTCAACTGACCTGCCACAAACTTACAAGCAGAGAACAAAACTATTAAATAGTGTTACAACCAAAGCTAATTGTTACGCAAATTTGTTTAGCTTTATATGATTAGATAGTTGACATCTGTAAGAAAAAAAAAATCTGGACCAATTGAAAGATGTACAATTTTTACATATAATTCTGACCATTTCTTTTGGTTCAGCCCAGTGTAACACAGACTAATCACAGAATTTAATACATTTATTAATAGAATTTCTCTCTATCTTGAATTGTTATATTCTTCTGTATCAGTGATGTCGCTCATCTTGTGCCTAAAGCTAATCTATCAAATAAACAAAATACATAATTTACTTTTGAATATGCTAATTTATTGGAAATCCTTCTGAGCTTTTCTATCTAAAACATTCTTATCTGAGAATGGTGTGTGTGTGTGTGTGTGGACAAATAAAAACCCTAAAACATTTTATCAAACGGTCTCGTCCTGTGCTGCGGTGCTGGACCTGCGGTTGGCGATGCGGCTGCTGTTGCGCCCCATGCCCAGGCACTTCTCCAGGTGAGGGGCGAACCGCGAGGCGGCGATGCTCCGGTTGCAGTTGGGACACACACACTCCTTATTCTTCCACTGGTTATATACCTGGCCGAAGATGTCCACTCCGGGCTGGTCCACGATTTCTGTCACACGGGTGATAAAACTCAGTAAGTTAACACTCAGTTAAATCATTTTAGGATGAGATTGTTGTGTTTCTTTCTTTTTTTAAATTTTAAATCACTGATCATGTGTAAAAGTGTAAAGGTGTGCTCTCAGAGCTGCCGCATGCCACAAACCGAACAGTGGCACCAAGCAACAGTGAGAAAGTGTGAAGACAAAAGTATTTAGCGAGTTTAGAGACCTAGACGCAAGTCGAGTGTCCCCACTAAACCAGGACTAATTCACTGGACTTGTAGTTTGGGGATGTAGCGACTGAAGCCCTGTTCTCACTTTCATCATCTTTTCTCTGCACGGATACAAACCGTGTTTTTCACGGCCTGGACACGCTAAACGAAAGCTCTCGACCAAAACACGGGATCGGTGCTAAACAGTGTCTGACCTACAGTAGGTGGAGAAGTGAATTTTCAGAAAGGATAATAAAACACCATCTTTCACAATACTAAACGCTTATTATCTCCATATCTATGATTTTTTTTTTAAACATGCATACACATTTATATTTTTATCAGGTAAAAAAAAATAAATAATAATAAATAAATAAATAAATAGAATTTCATGTCTGTAGTGTCCGTAACTTTTTTTGAATTCAAATCTTTCAACAATCTTAACTGTCACTCAGATGAAACTTGGCCAATTTAGATTTCACAAGAAGTAGACATAAACCTGAAAAAGTATATTATTTTAAAATTAAAAAGATATTGCAACATAAATTTGACATGGTTACGGACACTACAGATTATTGGCTTTTTAAGATTTTACCAAAAAAAAAAAAAAAAAAACTCTTTAAGCTAAAACAGATCATATACTTCTAAAAACTCACACCAATTTTAGTATCAATACTCATAAATAAGTATGAATAATTTGTATTTTAAATTATTATTGTTTGAAGTGAGACAGTATAACACTGAAAAATGTCCATTTTGGGGCTCATCTAAAATCATCTCTCCAAAACGGCTGAAGTTAGCAACTTGATCTTTTTTGGGAAGCGAGATCGGTCACTTCCATGTTGCGTAAACTTCAGAGGGCGCTTCTTAGGAACACACATTTTCTGTATTATATGTATGACATATAAAAATTAAATAAAATCAGCACCAATACTGCGTTTTAGCCGTCTGGATCAGTGCGAGTCACCCTGATGACATAATCGATCTAAGCGAACGACTTCCCTCGGCTCATTACTGGACAAGGGAACATGTGTACGCTCCATTTTATTTTATTTACAAATTAACCCTCTTATTCTGTTAGAGATGAAGGTGATCCATTTCAAGATTAAATATTTCCTGAACATCATCCAGTTTTCCAAGATCTTTAGAAAGACTTCCATCATTCAAATAAGGAGACGGGTCACATGTTTTACAGGTTTCATTCATTATGTGCTACACAGACCAGAGGAACCTGGAACTGGGGAAACACACGGCTCAGGGAACACGGGGCCCTTTCTCATGAACCCATTACGTGCTAAATAAATCGGGGGACTTTAGGACCCTCATCATTACGTAACGCATTACGTATAAGTAACGCATAGCAGTCCACTGTGGAAACGGCAAAGATGGGGATGCGTGGGCGTGGCCTATCTGACTTTCTGTTATTATTTAAAGTAGCTGAAATGTATAACCCAGAAACTCAATGTATGTTGCGTGTTCGCCTTCGTACTGCCTTCAGCTAGCAAACTGTACAAGCTACATAAACTCACCGAAGTTATGCTTTACGTTTCTATGCACTATCCCAGTACACGTTTAACGAGAGGTCGTGTACGACGGGATATAACGACATCATGATTCTTATGAGCTGTTCTCTCATCCTTTTTTTTCCCTCTCGAAAGTTAAACAATTGATTGTAGGAAGTAAAGTTGCGAGTGGAGGAAGCACGCCACTCGCCATGAGCACCATAGGACGAAACGCATTGTTTTCAGCCACTTCCTGTATCTGGACAGCATTGGGGGTGGGGGACAAAACCAAAAAACGAAAAGGAAATGCTATACATTGAGACCTCAGTGTCGAGTCGAGTAGTTTCTACATTTCTCTTCATTCCAAAACGACTCCGCCTTCACGTTTTAATCAGTTTAATGCATTTATTGATCGTCGCGTACCGAAGTCTTTCGTGCTCTCTTGGTCCGTGTCGTCCAGGAAGAAGTAGCCTTGCTTGACGGCCCGGTGAACCTCGAAGCAAAGCCCCAGACACGCGTCCTCCACCAGGTCGGAGAGGATCTCCTGAGCGATGCCCTGCAGTAAAAAAAAAAAAACATTAAAAAAACACAAAACACAGCAATGTACCGACCGTCACAACCACCACGGCACGTTCAGATACGATTTGTGATGTCATAAATGATCGCTGGCAGGATCTGAGATCGATAATTCATAAGCGAAGCATAAATGAGTGTTTGTGACGCCTCAATCAAACACTTGACTCCTGACTTCCTGTTTGTCAGGATACAGAATCGACTCGCTCTGAGAAGCCTTGGCGTGAGTCGTATGACATCATCTACACTCTTTCTCTAACGTGAGGAGATCTCCACCAGGCTCCTGTGTCTCCTTCGCAGGTGTGTGTGTGTGTGTGTGCGCTCTCTTCGGCAAAGAGTCAAATCTGGCGTCCAGTGGAACGTCAAACGCTGTTATGCGAGCAAAACAAGTGGGTGTAACACACACACACCTCCATTTTGCTGTTGTCCATGCCGGACAGGGCCGTCTCCTCCATTTTCATTGGCGAAGACTACAGGAGGAGGCGTCTACATGCTGGAGCACAGGGCTGTCGGATGCATGCACACACACACACACACACACACACCATTAGAAAGCAGTGTTCTTTATAACAACATGATGATTATGATATAAACCCGTGGAAATACACAGGCTTCTCCATTCTGTGTACTGAATTATAATATAAGAGAATAATTAAACCTTTTAGATGTTAAAGATAAACAAGCAAACATTCTCTCTCTCTCTCTCTCTCTCTCTCACACACACACACACACACACACTTCTTAAGACAGAGAGATCAAAAACAAGACAGAAGTGTTATGTCTATTGTCAAGTCTTGTGTGTGTGGAGATAACACACACACACACACACTGCAGACAAACCCAGCTTTAGAGCCACCAAAACACACACACACACACACACACACACACACACACACACTAATGCATTTAAAGCAAACACAAGCAAAAAAACAACATTTACAACAAACATGGACTCTCATCTTTTCTTTGATCTTCAGGATCAAAAGCTGACCGCAGTGTGTGTGTATATACACACACACACACACACACAGAGAGAGAGAGAGAAAGCGCGATTCATTGTCGGCCCTTTCAGCTTTCTCGTGTGTGTGTGTGTGTGTTGTTACCTTCTGCAGAAAGGCCGCCTTTTATTCGGAGCCCTGCTGCTGCTGCTCATCTGCCCGGGATCGACCCTGTAAATCCTAAACCCCAGACACGCTCGAGCCCTCACACACTGCCGCTCTTACACACACACTCCTCTCGAGCGCAGTTATTCACGCATTGATCCTGGACTCGGGTTTAAACAGCGACAACAGTGCGCTCGCGGCTCTCCCCCATTCTCCCCCGCGCTCAGGCCTGAGCAATCGATCCGCTGCCGCTGCTGCTGGAGGGAGGTGGGGCGTAAAGTGGGCGGAGCCAAGACGCTACTTTGTAACCCGTGCTGGAACGCCTCACAGAGCTGGCGCACGCGCAAATAGTACGAGTCGTCGAGTCATGTATGACGTCATACGTTCAGTTCTTTAGCGATGGCGAGATGGAGCTTGACGAAGCCTTGCAGCCTTCCGACCGAAGAGTTTGTTCCTCGAGGCTTCATGTGCAACACAACTCCCCCTGCTGGTCAAGGACGGTAAGACAAGCACATGCGCTCGTCGTGATTTTAGCGGGATGTGATCCTCTCCTAGTTTGGGCTTGGCAAGTCTCCAGTTTCAGGGAGCATTTCTGCCGTTAATATAGAGGAAATAGATGTGATTGGAAAGTGCTACGTTTCCCTCCTTACTTTTCAGTCTTTAAAAAAGATTTTATTTGTAATTATTTTCCATCACTTGGAATATGGAAGGAATAAAGGCAAGAAATTTGCTGGAATAATAAGAGATATTGGTTTATTAGTAGAGGAATGAAAAAAACCTTTGTATTTCTAATTACTTGTTTATATATATTTTTTTAAATTATTGTGTTAATTATGTTTTTTCCCAGATAGCACACACACGTCGCGGAGACGTCTATGCGACGTCGTCTTTTTCATCGGGCAGATGTCTTGCAGAT
>JAQMYL010000006.1:1616110-1626997 GCA_030014365.1 Clarias pachynema | reverse complement strand
AATAAATACCGTACCGTGCCATTCATACCGAGGTATTACCGTACCGTGAAGTTTTGATACCGTTACATCCCTAGTAGAAACAAGATGCAATACTATGGCTTCCGTAATTTTTTTATATATTTATGTAGTCCGCCACTGCCCTGGTGTGTGTGGTTTTCTCTCGCGTATGTTTTTGGAATTTATCATCGTCCTGTACGCAGGTGTTCATGCTGTCCCTCACCCTGTGAAAGCGATGTTGCGGCACAAAAATGAATTGGTTGAAGGATCTGGCTTGGGAATGCAAGCACTGTGAACTGGATGACAGGAAGAGGTAACTTCTAAACAATTTGTGCTCCAACAAGCATGAGCGTTTTACATTTATGGAAGGAGTCTCCAGTGTGAGCATATTGCAACACTTAAACTGTAATCTTTTCAATACAGGATGGAAGAATTCATTTTGTGGTTTCATTGATATGGTGAGCTTTAAAACAACCCAAGTAGGAAGTTATCTCTAAAATGTGATGTTTGACTCTGCTTTTTGTTATTCCCCCACCCTAGGAAATGGACACTGAGGGAAGTTCAACCACTTTGCGTCACTTGGTCTTCAACTTACCAAGTTCACAGACAATGAATCCTTGAATGAATGCATGGCTCTGAATAAATGTTCAGTTTCTGAAAAGGTCTTGTTGGCTCATCTTTCTATTTGCTGCATCTCGGTTCCTGTCTGCAGTGTCCTGACTGCGCAAATTAAAGCAGGTGAATTAAAGCAAATTGTCTTGCATTTTTTAGTGGAATTGGGAAGGTTGGAGTTAAACTTCTTGGAGTAAGTGTAAAAAAAAAAAAAAAAAAAAAATGCTGATCTTTCCTCAATGTTAAATTCGTGCTGTTTCCTTTTAAAAGGAAAACTCGTATTTTTATTTAGGATTCCTACACTGAAGGTTTCTTTCACTTAAATATACTGACCCTCAGTATGGATTCCCAGGATAAATGTACTCATTGTAATGTGCCATGAATGTTTTTGAATTAAATGTAAAGTGTTCTAAACATCTTTGAAAAATTTGGTGAACAATAATTGCTTAGGTGCCAAATTTAAAGTAAAAACACCTGGACATGTTGATGCTAAACAACCCAGTCCTGCTAAGCAAGTGTGTAATGCTGGATATTTATTTATTTATTTAAAAGCCTTGTTTGAATACTTGGCACACATCGTTACACAGGGACTGACATGTTGCACAAACTGCCTTTACTTCAAGGTTAAGGTTATTAATTGCTATTTTATCTTGCTTACACCATGCTTTTTTTTTTTTTTGCTAATGCTATGTTCTACAACTGCATATCAAAGCATTCTTTCCAAACCGTGTTCATGCTGCAATGAGGCAGCATGAAAATGGTTTGGAAAGAATGCTTTGATATTTCAGATTAAGTGAACTTTCTACATCCAGAGAACCAGCATAATGAACTAGTCAGAATGCTGTTTTGGGGTGAAATTGAGTCTGAGTGGTGAGTTGTAGGGTTGTGACTATATGGTTAATAGGCTTTTTTTTTAAATCCACATGAAATGGGGCTGCAATTTTCCCAGACTTTAACTCCTTAAATGAATAAAGTCCAGCTATATGTACAACACATACAAGGTTGGGAAATTGATCAACCCTGTTTGATGCTACTAAAGAAAAAGACATGGCCCTGGAGGCAGGCTGTGTCCATTTCAGTTGTCCATAATACTAGGACAATTACAAAAGAGCAAAAATGATGTTCTACTAAATAAAAAAAAATAAAATAAAATAAAAAATTCTAATCTAGCTGTTTACACCTTTTTAAAAGAGCAAAGTTGTGAGTGGGGGGTGGGCATTTAAATTAGTTGGCCAGTTTTCTGTTCTGTTCCAGTAATGATTGCGCTAACAGGATGTGGAGATCATCCATGCCTGTTCTCTGGATCTGCATGTTCGGTGTACTGTAGCTGGTTCAACAAAAAATTCAGAGTTTAGGAGTGTCCAAACGTCTGGGAGAATGTGTTTCTGTATCATTCATTTCCTGATGACTTTAAAGGAGGTGATTGTTCGATGTTCTTTGTTTAAACTGGAGAGCAAGTGGCTGCTAGTTTTTATATATATACTGTATATACACACATGCACAACATCTTTAATGAACATTAAACTGTGGTCAGTCCAGCCACAGGGTTGCCATTCATACATGAAATAACTGTTTTGCCTGATTGGCAACAACTATAGCTTCTATAATGTCCATGAGTTTAACTTGTTTTATTTCTTGCTTTCACTACAATTGCTAACAAATGAATTGTGAGACCTTTAGTGATTTTCTTTTATATTAAATGTGGTAAACAATACTAGTGATTATCTAAACTAAATTTAAAAACTAATCTAAAAACTTTGTTTTTAATTAACAATTTACTTTCAGTCTATAAGTTTGGTGAATATTCCCAAATAACAGGGTTAAGTGCAATAACTGTCCATTTCTTCAAAAACAATTATAAGCACCTCATTAAAAATACGTTCATTAAACTTTAAATCGATTGATATATTTATAAAAGAAAAAAATCTGATTTGTGGAATATTTTAATAATTATATTTGAAGTTAAAGCGTAACTTGTAAGTAGTCACAGGCAACCATAAACACTTTAACTGTGTTTAAAAATGTAGATCACTACTACATGTAGTTTTGTAACTAATAAAAGTGGGACAAAATGACACCCTGATCATAGTCTAAATACTAGAAAGAGAGAACAACAAAATATGCTGCAAAATATGTTAGGCTAGTTATTGAACCTAGCTTGCTAACAGCATAGGTCTGTTCGTAGCTGTGGTTTGGCTAAACACTGCGCAGTAATCAGTTTTGTCTTAAAGTTTAAATTGATTTGTGTGTCGCCACCCTTTTATGTGTCCGTGGTCTAGAGCTTTGACTTGGCTCTTTCAGTGAAAAGTTAGGAGCAATTTGCATATATTGAACCTTTTAATAACTGTCTATAATTTATTTTGGTTTTAATTTATGTTTTGGGTTGCTTGCTGATGTAGTGGCTAGCACTGTCACCTTGCACCTCTCCAGGGTTTGGGTTCGATTCCCAGTCAGGCTTGATGCCCGTCTCTGTGTGCATGGAGTTTGCATGTTGCCCACCTTGCTTGGTGGGTTTCCTCCGGGTTCTCAGGGTATATCCTGCCTCGTTCCCTAAGCCTTCTGGGATAGGCACCAGGCCCCCCTCAACCCTGAATACAGGATAAAACAGTATAGACGATGAATGAGTGAGTGACTTATATGTTTTGAGGCAGTTCTGGTCTTACTGCGTAATTAAAACATTTTATCAAAAGACAGTGAGAATGTCTATTATTATTATTATTATTATTATTAATCATCATCATAATAAATTAAAATGTAGAATAAGATTTTATAAAATAAAGAATTATAATAATAAAAAGAATTATGGGTCAAAATATTCCTCATCATCCAGTTTGGGGGTAAAAATGGTAATTATTTATTATAATTATTATAAAATGTTATTATTAATAAAATATTGTTATTATAAAATAATTATATTATATTATAATTATTAATATATAATTGTTTGAGAGCAGAAAGATTGTTATTAATGAGCTGATCGCAAATAATCTCTGAAAAGCCAGAATTCCAGCCATAAACACCCACAATATGTATTATCAATTTTTGAGTGTTGTGTTTAATTTTTGCAATACACCGATTGCAAAATCCATTGCAGTTTGGCCATATGTACTATTTACTAATTACTTTGCTACTATTCCTACAGATAGATGGCGCACTAATCTCACAGCTGTTTCATTCATTGCAGAAGATTGAGGAGCTTGCTTCAGTTTATTGTTAGATTTAACAAGTTCAGCAACAAAAAAGATTGACCTGAATACTTGTTTCACAAATGTTTGACTGTATGTTTAATTTATAAGGAAATTCCTACACCCTTATGAAAAATTTCTATAGCTTATGATATACAGATATATTAGATATTTAGATATATTTAACAGATGCTTTTTAGTAACTTCAGCGGGTCAGCTCATTGTGCTTGGATCACTAAGAATCGATTCCTAAGTAGTTTAAAATGTCATTAAACCCATTTCAGGTTTTAAGAGGTTTCAACCTGTTCTGTGTTTCATTTCATTTTGATGGTCTTTTGTCCATAAATGAGGACACATCCATGTTGATGGTGTTTCATCGCAATCAGAAAACGCCTAATGGAAACCTTCAGGGCTCTGAGAAAAAGGATCAAGTTAATTCCTGTTACATGATGGAAAGCATGACTTGTTCCTAATGGGTTTCTGGTGAGCTGTAATAGAAGTGCAATTGAATGTGTGGTTCCTATAATATGGAGTAGGAGCTGGGAACACATGCAGAAAGAGACCCCAGTGCATGGCAGGGTGTTCGAAGATATGCAGCACACTATAGGTAAAGCTCTAATGGACTAGATTTGACTGACATGCCATTTAAAGAAAGCACATTATCGTAGCTTGGGTCATGGTCTATACCGGGAACACCGGGTGCTTGGCGAGTTTGTAAACGCATACACATCAATCAGCCCTAACATTATGAACACGAGCATAATATTGAGTAGATCCTTTGCCACCAAAACAGCCCTGACCGTTCAAGACCTGGACTCCCCATGACCTCTGAAGTGATCTGGTTTCTAGTACTAAGTGGTCAGTAGCAGACCCTTTAAATCCTGTACGTTTGCAAGGTGGTGTCTCCATGGGTCGTATTTTTTCCCCAGCACGAACCACAAACGCTTGATTAGATTGAGATCTGGGAAATATGGAGTCCATGTCAAAATTTTAAACTATTTGTTGTCAGTGGCATGACATGGGGAAAATTTTCAAGGAGACAAAGCAAGCCCGATCCGTTTAGTCGTATGTGGTGTTCTGGTTGAGCGCCTGAATAGCCTACAGGAAGAAGCTCTTTTTCAGTCTCTCTGTGTTGGCCTTCAGGGAGTGGATGCACTTTCCTGACCTCAACAGAGAAAACAGTCCATTGCTGGGGTGGCTGAGGTCCTTCACCAACTTCCTGGCACCATGTTTTGTAGATTGACAGCAGGTCAAGATGCTCTGTGCAGATGATGTGCTTGGCTGATTGCACCACCCACTGTAGAGCTTGTCTGTATGGCATGGTGCTGTACCCAAACCAGGTTGTGATGTTTCCCATCAGGATGCTATCTATTGTGCATGAGTAAAAGTTCCTTAGCACCTTGGATGGCAGTCTGAAAGTCTCTCAGGCATCTAAGGTGGCAGGGACGCTGCCAGGCCTTCTTCAAAATGGTATTGATGTGACAGAAGCATGACGGGTCCTACGTGATGTGAACACTGAGAGGTACCAGAAGCTGTCCACTTTTTCCACTGGGGCCTCATTGATGACAGGGACGTGGTAGTTTCTCTTCTGCTTTGTGCTGAAGTTCACCATCAACTCCTATGTCGTGCTGAAGACTTATTCATTACTGTTTGTAATGAATAAGCATTCATTACAAACTCAATCAGGAAACATTTAATTTAAACTATTTACTAGGCTACATGTATTAGATACATGACTTATAAACACAGCTATATGAACTTGACAAATTCTTTTCATACTTCTTATTTCCTGTGTTTAAACATTCAACTTAAATTATGTTAAATTATGCAGCTAATCCATGGCACTATAATGCAATAAGCTATAAACGGCAGTTTACGTAGAATGTATATGACAGTAACCTCACCTTATTAGTGAGATAGTTCTGGCCAATCCGAATTTGACAACATTATGAAAACATCATTGTGAAGTAGCACTTCAACAAGCATGTAGTAAATGAAAACAGACTTTTTGTTTTGAAAGACTTTTATTTTTCTTGTTGATTCTGCTTGAGAAACACACACACGAAAGGTGCACATTTCATGTTGATTGTTATAAGTTGGACTAACAATGCTTGTATATTAATGTCTGTTTCTTTGTCTTAGTGGACTAGTGGGAGGGGCCGCAAACAGGAAGTCAACTATATGTCCTCCTGAAGGGGTGGAATTGGTCCATTGAGGATGTTTAGGCTTAAAATTCATCAATGTGTAAATACTAGATGATTGTGATTAAATAATATCAAATACTAAAGTTGAAGGTTGTTTAAAATACTTTCTGTATTTTAATAAGTTCTCTGTAATATGTAAAATGCTCATTTAGTAACTAATGTCCAACCATTGGCCAATTTGAAAATGAAGGAGGAGTTGGAAGGTTAGAAAGGGACAAAAAACAGTTTGGAGAGGTGGGGTGTATGTTGGACAAGACAGCCAACTGATATTCTGTTACCTGTTGACTTGTATTGTGAACAGTTTCTTTTGTTATCCCCCCCCACCCCCCCACCCTTTTGGCTACCTGTATTTGTGGGACTTTGGTCCTTGTGAACCTTTTTGGAAAACCTTTTCGGTTGGTTAAGCCTCGGCCTGGCTTCCCTTCAGACATGACGATAAAAGTGCACCGCCGTGTTTCATTCACAACATAACAAAGGACGCTGTTTTGTATGCTGTAATGGCCCTGTTTATGGCCCCGATTTCTGCAAGTGTTTCACCATTCACCTCCATTAAAATGTATCACATGAAATGAGCAGATTTCCAGAAAATCTTTTCAGGAAATTCCAGATCTTTTATGGCAATCTTTATCAATGCTGGTGACTTAAATCAGAAGAAAAAAAAAGCCAATAAGTGGTGCAACTTTAAATCAGAAAACCTGGGGAAGAAAAACTGTTACAGCTGGTCCTGGAAACCGTTTTCCTTTAATGATGTGCAGGAGAGAACTAGACTCGGAGAAAGGTTGGAGAAGCAGATCAACACAAGCCTGACTGCACTTATTTACTTTTCTCAGACCACATTGTTGTCTACAGGCACCAAAGACTTACAGTGTTATGGATAGATTTGTAATGAGATTTATACCACAGCCATGCAGAATGCTGGATTCTGATGGATCAGAATGTGTGGGTTATTTATCCATCAGTGCAGCCCTGCCAGTAGTGCAGTTGTACATTAAAGAGAAATTAGTTTTGTAAGTTGTATACTGCATGCATTTCTTGAAGTTTCTTGTTTCGTGAAATGGAAGGAGACTCCAGTGTCAGTGCTTTGTCAAGATTAGTAGGTTTTCTACAAAAAAAATAAATCAAAAAATTAGGAGTCGACTCATTGGTTAATTAAAACAAATGATCTGTCTCACTGAAAAGAGCTTTAATCTTTTATAAAGTTCAAATCAAGGCATGCCAATGTGTGTATGTCCAGTGATAGGCCCCTGCATCTCACATGAGCACATCTACAACATCTACAATACACTTTAGTGTACATATTACCAAATGCCAATCTTTCTTGTGGTGGGTGAACAGTTAGTGTTATAGTGTTATAGGTAAATAGTGACTTCTACACTCTGACCCCGTGCAATACTAGTGATATACGGTGATCAGACATTACATTAACACCACCTCAAAGGGGTGTACACCAAAAAAACTTGTGACGAAATCATAGAAATCCAAGTTTCACCCACGTCCAAGGGGAACAGAACTAGCCTGTCTAGTTCTGCCCCACAGAAAAACCAATGCAGCACAAATTGCTGAGAAAATCACCCAATTGCTCTCCCCACCCTGCAACCCACGCCACCCAAAGGATCCGCTACCAACATCCTACAACATCATACATTGCAGCACCCCCCAGAGGCCCAGTGGAACCATACTCTGATGAGCCAGATGCACCCTGGTGGCACAATGGTAGTCCAAATCCTAGGTGGTTTTAACGTTAATGGTTTTAATGCTATGGCTCTTTGGTGTATGTAAACGTGCACTGTGTACAGTATAAAACGTAATGGACAGTAGGCAATGCATAAAATCTCCATTAGTGAGCCATTAGGGACTGCGTATATATATGCACGCATTACAGTAGGGTAGAGTACGGTACGGTGGTTTCTGAACCTACAAAGTGCGCTAACATTGAACAACAGTGCATGCGTGATTCAGGTCTCTTATCAAGTCTATTGTAAAGGTGTCTAACTGCAGGGCAAGTAATACTGAAAATCTCGTCTCATTTTATGTTTTGCACACTTTTACGAATGATTTGTTTTTATATATCACCTCATATTTATAGGATTAAATAGTTTCCACATGTGATTTTAACACAGAATAAACATTTTCACTTACATTTAATTTTAAAATGTTAATTTAATATAATAAACATTTACATAATGTAAACTTTTACATTATTTATTTATTTCCCATTTTACACATTATTTATTGTTTATACTTAATTTATTGTTCATATTTTTTTTTACACATAATTTTATTTTCACTTTAGTTTGAATAAATAAAATCATAATTTAAAAAACTGCATCTTGTATTTATCTTTGAGTTATCTTTGTGTAATATAAATTTTTTTTAATGATCTCAGTCGGTTTAGCTGTGACAAATATGCAAAAAAAAAGAGCCAAATACATGTCACAAGAATGCTAAATATGTGGGAGCTAAACCATTATACTGTACAGTATATAAATATAAATGTGATATTTTATTTTATACATAAGTGATTTATTTCCACAAGTGATTTCTTTTACACAGAATTGTATAATTTCCATGCGATTCTTTTACACATTTATTTTATCTATGTGATTGTTACACATAATTCAAATTTTCCAAAACAATTTCACATACTGTATTCATTTTTATGTGATTTCTCAAATTTAATTTTTACAGGATTAATTTTTTTCTACAATTTTTTTTACAAGCACCTGTTACATGATGATTTCCACATATTTCACAATGTTCACTGATTTCTACATATGATTTTTATGCCATTCAAATATTTCCTGCATGTGATTTTTAAAAATATGGTTCTCTTCATTCTGCGAATGACATATTTATTTAGCTATCTGTGATTTTTACCCATAATTCTATTTTCCAAAAAATTTACATAATGTATATATTTCTACATGATTTTTCTAAACATAATTGATTTATTTTGACAATTTCATTTTTACATAATTTTTATACAAATTTTCTTTTACAGGTGATTCTTACATGGTTTATTTATTTCCATGTCATTGTTTTTAACCTCCTTAACTTATGTTATCATACATTTTTACACAGTATTTACTTATTTTTACATATGAATTTTACACAATTCATTTATTTATGTCTTTAGTGTCTTGTTTTTACACATAGTTCATGTTTTTTCTTACACATGATTTAAATATTTTCACATCTGATTTTGAGGCGTGATTAACACGTGATACACCTCATTCAACAGATGCTTTAGTAAGTGAAGAAAAGATCAAGCGTTTTTTGCCTTTTGTCCCGGAGCGTTGCTACTACAGTCTATGATATCATGTTTCCAACAGAGAGCACTTTTGAGACTGTTTGTTTCACTTCCATTTCACTCAGTTTGAGATGAACAGATGTGTTTATGCACCATCATCATCATTTACAAGCTGAGTTAGGAGCGTTGTGAAGGTTCCTGCTAAAGCCATTAGTCTCATTGACATCATCATTTGTCTTCCCATCCAGGTACTTGTTTAAACATGATATTCCAGTCATTATGGGTGAGTAGAGAAAGAACAGTAAGAGTGAGAGGAAGAGATGGACAAGGAGACAAAAAGAAGTGAGATGAGATAGAGATGGAGAGATAAAGAGATACATAAGTGACAGAAAGAGAAGTATGAGATAGAAGTATGAGATATTATGTGAGAAGAAATATGAGACAGTGGAAAAGATAAAGAGACAGAATGTAAGAAAAAAAAACAGAACAAGATAGATGGACTTTAAGATTGGGGAAAGAAAACAGACAGGGACAGGAAAGACAAGAGAGAGAGAGACATGAAAGAAAAAAGTACAAGACAGAATGGGAATGAGAGACAGAAAAAAAAGAAATGTGTGTAAACGAAGTTTTCAAATATTTTTGTCCCGGATGGTCTCTCAGAGTGGAGGCTGAGGCCATGGCATCTCTCTCTCTCTCTCTCTCTCTCTCTCTCTCTCTCTCAACTGTTTACAGTTCATGTTAAACTACAACTTCACAGTTTATTTAAGGAAGAAGAAAGTTGGCGAGATGTCAAAGAGTTCATATATTTATCACTTCACACTCATACATGCAGAGAGAGAGACTGAGAGAGAGAGAGAGAGAGAGAGAGAGAGAGAGAGAGATTGAGATGTCACAGACAGAGCACATGGGAAAAGACAACATGTTGCAGAGACAGAGGGAGGGACAGAGGGCGTGTGTGTGGTTAAGAAATATGTTGACAGGTGAAAAAAAGAGAAAGTGGCAGAATGGGACAGATAGACATAGAAGATGAGAAAGAGGCAGAGAGAGTTGGGGGGTGAAGAGAGAGCTAGTATAGAGAGATGACACTAAAGAAAAGAGAAAGGGACAGAGACATAAAAAAAGTGAAACTGAGAATGAGAAAAAGGGAAAGTGACGAAGAGAAAAGAGAGAAGAAGAAGAAAAAAAGGAGACAACAAGAAGGAAAAAAAAGTGATAGAACAGGGCAGAAAGACAGAAAACATGTAAATAGAGAGAGAGAGAGAGAGAGAGAGAGAGAGAGAGAGAGAGTTTGAGAAAAATAGTGATGTTGACAGGTGCAGAATAGAGAAAGTGGCAGAGTGGGACAGAAACGCAGGAGTGAAAGAGTCAGTGAAAGACTGAGAGGGAGGAAGAACAGAAAAATAGCAGTGACAATAAGATACATTAAATATGAGACAGAAAATGAGAGAAAGAGAAGGTGAAGAAGAGAAAACAAAAACAGACTGACAGCTTCTACAGAACTGTTTTTTTTATTCCTGAACTATACAGTACTAGCTAATGCAGTTCAGTTAATATTAACTAGCCCAGGGGTGGGCAAACTTTTTGATTCGTGGGCCACATTGAGTTCTAACATTTGACAAAGGGGCCGGAACAGGAGCAG
>JAQMYL010000006.1:1603891-1616010 GCA_030014365.1 Clarias pachynema | reverse complement strand
TTTCAAGTTTGGCGGGCCGAATCAAAACATTTAACGGGCCGCATGTGGCCCCCGGGCCGTAGTTTGCCCATGCCTGAACTAGCCTATCGTTTAAAGAGTGAATCTAGCAGCCTAAGGGTGAATACACACAATGAATGTTCTAAATATAGTGCGACTCCCCTGAATGATTAATACCAAGTACTTGTTTCTGTGTCGGTAGTACAGTCAGTAAGAAACAATTAACAAATGATTGTGCTTCTAAAACTATGATCTGTCGTCTGCTCGATCCGCTGTCCTACTGTCCAAAACACCGGTACTAGTCTTCATTAACTTCTGTCCTAAATTATATACTGTATGGTACAACAATTAATTCAAAACGAGTAATCTGATTGGTCAGAGGAATTGACAGAGATGGTAAGAAAGACTGTGGCAAGTGAAGAAAAAAGGGAATGGCAGAGTGGAATAGAAAGATAGAAGACGAGACAGAGAAAACCATGGGTGCAGAAAGAACAAAAACCAAGAAGAACTGGGATAGAGAGCTGACACCAAAAAGGAGAAAGGGACGGAGTGGAAATGAGAAAGAGAATGAAAGAAATGGAACGTGAAAAAGAGAAACAGAGAGAAGAAGAAAAAAAGGAGACAAAAAGGCAAAAGTGATGGAACAGGGCAGAAAGATAGAAGACATGAAAGTGACAACATGACAGAGAGAGAGAGAGAGAGAGAGAGAAGGGGGGGGGGAGGAGGAGAGAAAAGAGGAGTGCCGGATCATTTCCTCTCTATTCACTCGCTCTTCACTCACTCCTCTGTTCAGCACGTAACCAGTCTGTCTCTCTCTCTCTCTCTCTCTCTATTCACTTCTGGACATCAATGAGCGCGCGGCTCGGAGCTCGCGGCCAGTGGAGAGTGTGCGCGCGCGGAATCACCAGAGGGATGCTGACTCCTGCGCCTCACGCGCACAACTGATTCTTCTTCATCATCATCATCATCATCCACCGTTAATCAGCGCTGATTTCCTGAACAAAGTCCGCGTGCACTTCGGAGAGGTCGCGCGCACAACTTCACAAGCATGTACGCTGTAGTGCTCGCGGCGGCGGTGTTCGGGGCGGTGAGTCACCTGCTCTGTGTGCGTGCGTGCGTGTCGTACAGTATCTGAGTGGTTTCCTCGCGCGTGCTGGAATGACGTGCGCAAGGCTGCACGTCATTCCACCGGACGGTTTGTTAACAATCTGCAAAGTTCATTTAGATTTCTTCTGTTAATAAACTATTTAAAGTTATAATTTTGCAGAGTGTATTTTTTTCAGAGTGTACTAGAGTAGGTCTAGGACCAAGCCTGTACATTGGTCAGAACTCACTCCATCAATGATATCTTTACGTTTCATACATCGGAGGACCCGAAACCAGTCTGTCTGTATATCTATCTGTATGGTTGTCTGTCTGTCTGTATGTCTGTCCAGCCGGTTTTTGTCAGAGCACCATGCAAAACAGACAGAATTTTTATGAAACTTTTGCTACTTAGATATCTGCCTGAAGTTTAACCTGCACCATAAGGGATATCAAAATGTTGAGTAAAAGTGATGTTATGAACAGTTATTAATATGAACCTTATATAACCTTTTAACTATTTCTACAAACAGTTTGACTGTCAACAACGACTGGTACTTTTTAATCTGTAGGTTTGTTTTTAAATAAACTTCCCCCCCCCCCCCCCAGATTTATTTGAGGCGGGGGCACTCGGACAGAGTCCACTCATTCACTCGGCCGTGTGGAAGCACTGTGTATTGTGTGAGTTGTGGATTTGGCTCCATTGAAGTTGCACGCTTCTCAGTTACACAAAGAGAGAAAGAGAGTTTTGTGTTCAAAGCAAGTATTTGAATCTTTTTGACACTCTTTCCAAGTGTCAAGGTCATGGTATCGGTGTTTAAGCATGAATCTGAACTACTTTGGTGTAGTTTCCTGTAAGGAGATGTTTATGTAAGATTTATTAGAAGGAGTCTCCAGTGTCAGCGCTGGTGTTGGAAACAGTATAACACAGTTTGTCACTTATTTACTAATCAGACCACCATCATGTTACACTATAATTCAGAAAGCGGAAATTGACTGTACATGCAGCATGTAGATGTCTAAAAGTTTAATCAAAACATTTTCTTTTACATCTAGTGTATCCTGAATTCCAAAATTCAAGTAATGCACCACAGCAACAGCAACCTTTTTACTCTGGCCTCTCAAGTGGATCTGCTTTGTTTAATGTGACATGCGTTCATTTTCTGTCATTCACTCATTCTCACACACACACACACACACACACACACACACACACACACACACACACAGACACACATACTGACATGCCCACAACATGCTCATTTTTTCTTTTTTCTCACATACACCCATCTTCACCCATCCATCAAATAAACTACTCAGAATTGGAATGACACACCAGAAAACCACAACAACTGCATTTCCCAAATAATTTCCCAAATTTTCCTTTCACTTTCTGAGGTTGTGAATGGGAGACTGCTATTCTCCACTACAATGCATGCCTGAAAGAAAGTAGGGATAATAACAGAGCGCACAGGTCCTAATGGAAAGGCAATCAGGTGTTTAAGAGACGACGGAGTGGATCTGTCTTAGCTTTGAAAAACGCACACACTAAAGCACATCTTCACACAGGCTTCAATAAACTACTCAGCATAGGAAACAAAAATCATGGAAATTTACAGGAGTTTCATAAAAAGCTAATTACTTGTGTAAAAGATTTATTTTACTTCTTTGTCTATGCATGAAACAAGCAATGCTGAAGCAAATACTAGCTAGGTGTGAAATATGCTAGGTGAGTCTTACGCATCCTTACACAGTGTGTTGGAGTTGATGTTCACTGAAAACAAGGGATCCAGAACAAAGAAGACACATAAAAAAAAAAAATAAAAAAAAAAATGATTGTCCTTAATTATATATGATATGACATTTAGTTCCAACCGAGTAATCTGGGCAGAGGCATTCCAGGAGTAGTGACAACAGACGATAACAGCACTGGGACATTTAACTATATGTATCACTTGGTGTCCCAGGTATTTTAAGAATCATTAATTACACTAACTGTTGGTCACAGTATGGTCTGTACGGTCCGCAGTACTGAGGAGAGAGCAGCTGCCTGCCGAAACCCACATTCGAACCAGTCACAGAAGCACTTTCAGCAAGAACACACATCTGATAACGTCATGTCATCTTAAACAGCGTGCTGTCTCCTTAATAATTCCTTCCAAATTTTCTTTATTTTGTTTTTATTCATGCCCAAGACAAGCTGCAAAGATAACTTGTAACAGAAAGATGAATCTCAAATTCACCCCTAATTAAGGGCAGTACTTGTAGTGTGTGACAAGTGGATTATACAACCTAATTAGTGCTTCAAAGTTCCTTTTAATGCTATCAGAAAGGGCTGTCCACCACCTTCATGATTTATTCTCCTCACCTTTTGGCTACATAGTACCAGTAAGAATTCAAAACTACTTTCACCCATGTTAATTACACTAATTGGCGGGCGCTAACTGTCAGTTGCCAGGTCCACCAGTAACAGTTAGTTAGTTCCACCAGTCACGCAAGGATAAGTGCTGGCGGAGTAAAATAAGTTAAATAAACAAATCATAATCTGTTGATATTAGTGTTGTATAAAAGCAATGTCACACTCAAGGTTGTACTGAATATCAGCATGGCTGTGATATCTTCAGTACTCAGGCTGCACCCTTGTGCCTTAGACCGCATACCAGCTGTGCCGATATTCAGTGCAACGGCACTCGCTCTGGTGTGGTATTGCATTATTAGCATGTTGACTATAATAGTTGATTATCCTTGTTATTTGTATACTGGCCTGTGTCACTGGATCTAATCTCAATAAATTTAAAAAAGACTCCATGATGACTTGAAAGTCATCTTATCTTTTTTTTTTTAAAGTAAAATACTGTATACTTAACGTGACTGTGTAGTATTAGCAGAGCTCACATACTCCAGGCTCATGTTGTGAGGTTATTGCAGAGCAGTAAGTCAGTGCTGACAGGTGTAGGGTTAAAAAGGTTAAGTGCTTTCATGTGAAAGTCACCTCTGATGGAAGCTTTCCGATTCATCAGTGTTTCCTAACTGCTTATACATCACTTGTAATGGTGCATTAATGGTGCAAGATGATGGTCATTGCCATCTCTTGAAGAGTGAAAGCAGAAGCTTGTAGCAGGACATGAGAGTTATCCACCAGATACTGGTACAGGATCTAGATTGTATTGCTTGATTGATTGAATGTTTGTAGAGCCTCATTAGCTGGAACTTGTGGTCTTTGAGAAGAAGCTTGTGTGCCTTAGGGTGGATGTTAGAGCTTGTGGTCTTAGGGAACTTGTGGAATTTACGATGGTATGTGAAGGAACTTATTAGTGTCAAAATGTCAGGAGTAGGAGTAAGATTTGGAGCTCCTGGACATCAGAAGGAAAATAGGAGATTGAGATTGTTAAGATGAAGATTAAGATCATTAAGGAGCTTGTGATTTTCTATTTGTGATACAGAGATAAAAGCAGGAGCATGTAATCTCCTGGATGGTTTCTGGTGATTCACAGGATTACAGTTTAAGATCATTGATTTGGCAGGAGTAGGATTTTTTGGTCATCAGAATAAATAAATAATCTCCTGAATGTCAGGACAGAGTGAGTGTGTGTGCCCATCAGAAGTGAAGTAGGAGCTTATCATCTCCTGGACAAAAGTAATAATTTGAGATGATCAAGTTGGCATCCTATGGATGGAAGTAGAAGTTGTGATTATCAGAGTGAAAGCTTGAAAGTATTTCCTGGGATACTTGTAAAAGTTGCTTGTACACCTGAAAATAGAAGTAGACTCCAGTGATTTTCAGGACATAAAATAGGATAAGCCTCCCATTAGAAATAGGAGCCTTAGATGCTTAAAAGGAAATTAAGGCCTTGTGATGCTTATGAAAGGACTCTTGAGTCTTGGAATGGTAGGAGTAAGAGTAAGAGTTTGTGATCCTCAGAATGAATAGATAAACTTGTGACCTTCATGAGGGAAGAGAGCTCTTGTGAAACTCTGGTAAGATCCAATCTTGAGATAGTTCCTGAACATAGGGGGTACAGGGTCACGGGAGGCCTGGAGCCTATCCCGGACGACTTGGAACACTGGACGGGATACATCCTGGGCAAGATTCCAATCCATCACAGGGCACACAAGCACACAGACACTTACACACTCACTCACACAATACAGCCAATTTAGAAACACCAGTTAGCATAATCTGCATGTCTTTGGACTGTGGGAGGAAACTGGAGTACCTGGAGGAAACCCACCAGGCATGGGGAGAACATAGAAATTCCATACTAACAGATCGGAAGGTGAGGCTCCAACTCACCTTCTTGGAGGTATGAGGCTTTGGTGCTAACCACTATGCCACTATATACACCTGAAAATAGAAGGAGATTCTCATGATGTAAAGAGTAACACCTTCTGATCTTCATGAAAGAATTATGAGCTTGAGATCTTCAGGATGGATGGTCAAAGTAAGTTGGAGATTGAAATCAGTAGAATGAAAGCAAGAAATTGAGATCTTTAGGAATGAGGTGGGATGTTGTGGAGCTGATGATGTGAGTAGGAGCTTGAGATGCTCAAAATAAAATGAAGACCCTGTGTTCCTCAGGATGGAATTCTTAGGTCTTGGAATGGCAGCAGTAGGACTAGGTTCTTGTGTTTTTCAGAATAAATAGCTAAATAGAACTTCCTTAGGGTGGAATTCTTGGCTCTCGAAATGGCAGGAGCAGAATTTGGATCAAAGCAGGAGTTGCTGATAGGATAAAGACAGAACATGGAAAGGCTTAAAAAGTCAGAACCCTGTGGTCACCAGGAAAGGAAGAACAATGAGAAACTGTTTGCGGTGGTTTGCTATGATTGAGATATTCATAATCAGATCTGATTCCAACTGTACTAATGGACAAGCAGTCCTACTTAATAATAAACCACTAAATCAGATGGCACATCATAGTAGAGTTATTTTGATAAATAAAGGAAATTTCAGAAGATTTATTGTTATGACAGAAAGATGTTCTTCAAGTTACATTTTAATAAGTATATCTTGACATCTTGTCACTTGGTTATGTATTTCATTAATTTTGTGGCGTTTTATTGTAAGAGCACAGTGAAAATGCTCATGTCTATAATTTATACATTCCTGAAAATGTTTCAAAGATCCCTGTGACAGAAGCGAACTTGAATCATATGTGTCCAAGAGATCCCTGAAGCAACTGGAATGAATTATTGTCATATGGTAAAATTTGTGCGAGTGTGTGTGTATGTGTTTGTGTAGGTGGGGGCGGGGGGGGGGGGGTTGGATAAGGGCGAGTGAAGGCATGTTATTGCGAAAAGAAAAGCTGCGAGACAGATGCAAAGAACAGTGCAATTTATAGGAGCACCACGAAAACTTTTGCATTTGCATTTAAGTGTAATCAGAACGCAGGTTTGAGCCAGGAGCGAAGATTAAGAGTGAATAAATCAAAATCTGAAAAAGACTAGAAGTGCCAGGATTATAGACGGAATGATGACAAAATTGTAGCAGGATGCCTTATGTCAAAGAAACAGGGAAAGAAAGAAAGAAAGTAGTGCTACAAAGATGTATGAAATTATTTATGAAGATACATTAGATGAAAGAAAAACATCGGGATATTATGAAGTGCTGCACAATTAATTGCACAAAGATTGGAATCAATCATTGGAATCCTGTAATAAATATAATATAATCAGGAATTTATGTAGAGTTTGTCAATCATTAAAGTATATATATTTTTAAAACAATTTAATATAAATATACTATATTGGCAAACATCCTTTTAATGAGATCATTTGTCCAAGTAGTTGGTGTTAGCCTTGATAAATTCGATTGGATATACACATTCATATTGCACACTAGTACACACTATCAACTATGGAAGGAAGTCAAAGCACCTTGAGATCTACGAGGTGGGAATCGAACCCCGACTCTGGAGGCGTGAGGCCACAGTGCTAACCACTACGCCACCATGCCGCCCCGACTGAGTACAATATGAGTCCAAATATTTGCAACTATCATGGAATGCCAAAAGGGTCAAAACATTGCAGAGCTTAACCCCATTGAACACCTTTAAGACGAATTGGGATTGGAGCCTCCTTGTCATTTCACCTTCAGTGCCCGATCACAGTAATGCACACTCCAACATCTAGTGCAAGGAAGTTTTCACCCCCTAGGTTCAGGTCAGTTCTTCCCTTGCAGAATTAGAAATGATGTTCATATGTGAGCACATGGTCATGTTCTTTTTTCTAAAATCCATATGCAAGAAATTATCCGCATATTTTCAACCATAGCATGTTTTGCACATGCTCGAACAGTTTCTCAAATGTATTTATTTATTTATCTTTTAAGCATGGGATGATATACAGATGGAAACAAATGCAGTGACATACTCGTTTTGTTTTATACTATCTGTGTTTCTGTAAACAGGTTCTTTTTTTGAGGCATTTATTCTGTCAGTGTGCTTGTTTGCGTGTCCTTACGTGTGTGTGTGTGTGTTGGTGGGTGTGAGAAATAAGAAATTTAGGTTGGCTCAGGGGCAAGGCGGTAGCACGTAGAATACCTAGTGACAGATGTGTTTGTTTACAGTCGATGAACAGACATTGAAGAGAAAGGTGAACTCAAGTTTAGGGATTAAGAGAGTTCCGCACTCAGAGTAACGCGTTCAAGTCCTCCTTGTTTTTATTAACGACGGATAAAAAAAGAAAGGGAGGAGAAAGTCAGTGGGTGGAGGCATTTAGTGTTTTTTACATAACTGGTACAGTAATCAACATTTCACAGAAGCTGAGTTAGATCATGACAACTGATATGTGCTTGCTAAAGGGGGGCAAGAATATGCGAGGGAAAAAAAATTGCAATCGTAATGCAATTACCAAGATCACGCCTTCCTTAGTCCGAGTGGGCGGGAACGCATGAATGTCTGAATACAAACGCTGTGCTAAGTCATTTTTATGACCTTGTTCTGGCTGACAACACAAAGACGTGCACATGACCTGGTAGTGTTTGATTGCTGTTTGAGCTTGGAATGATCGCCAGAGGGCTTTGAGCAGGGTGAGAGGCTAGAAATGTGAGGAATGCAAACTCGGGCAAAAAGTGTCATCTTCCTTTTTAGCCTTGCGCTGTGGCTGATCCAGCTGACTCGAACATGCCTGGAGGTTGCGCTGTGCTCTGTCTTTATCTGTTTTCTCTCCCAGTGAAAAAATTCCACTAACCTTAACCGCTTGACACATTTCACTCAGACGCTTGTCGACAGTTTCATCTACGTCATTAATCTTCACTGTAATTTCATGTTTGAAAAGGTAACTCCTACATGCTAGATCTGTGGTGCGATACTCGTCAACGAGCGTGCCACGGGTGGGAGTAAAACTCATCAGATTTACAGTAAAAGGACACTCCATAGTCTGAGCTACAGCAGGACCTGCATGCTCATGATTACTACAAGTACTGTATATAAATGGCTAATACTGTAAGTGGACCTAATAAGTGTGTGTTCGTGTTTTAGCTTTTGTTATATACAGTAAACTTAACGAGAAGTATGTTAAGTATCATGTACTGTATATTAATATACTAGATCTAGACTGGGATACAATTTCAGGCCAGGAAATCGCACACCAACCCAGGCCATCATATGCAACCAAATTAATTTAAAAACTACATTTTTATTTTTCTTATGTTTTTTTTTTTTCTTACAAGTGCATGTGTTGGTGAGATGAACAGTTTTGTTTCATTTGTTTTTAACTGCTGACAATATTTCTCTTAAAATTAAAATATAACTATTATTTAGAGTGTATATTTAAAGAAAATGACAACATCACATCAAAATAACCCCAGATCATGCAGTATTTGCAGAGCTTTAATAACTCAAATAAAACAAAATGCAAACAATTTGTATTTGTAAACAAATTGTGTTAATGCTTTGGCTAAATAACAAGGGTGTGTATATATACAGTATATACATATATATATATATATATATATATATATATATATATACACCCTTAGGTCTTAGATACCCAAATCAGCAAAACAATACATTTTATCCGATATGTTATAAAGATTTTTTTTCTTATGTTCCTTCTCCCCGTCTCAGTCCCTGGCTGAATCTGATGTGTGATCACTGCACCTGATGTGTCTCCACCTTCATTTGAAAATAAAAGGGGAAAAAAGTTGTAAACCTTATAAATGCGCAGACACATAAACTTCTAAAAGATAAAAATTAGAACAATAATGGCTACATTATGACAAAATATTTTTGAAAAATCAGAGTGAAAAATCCCTGCTCCCTTCATTCCTATATAAAATAATGTGATATTTTGTGTCTGATAAAATACTAATGTAACTCTACAATAAATTATATTAATGTCTTTTAGCATATAGTATTTTAAGTGATGATAGTATGGCGCTACATCTAATATTTATTTGCAGTTCAAATGAAAAAACTTGCAAAGAAAAAGCTACAGTCATTTACAGATGAACCTGAGACAATTTGTACTAAAGCAAAAAACCACTACACTTTGTGATTGCTAGACTGATACAAACCACCTGACCTGGATATTTAATTATGACACATTCAACTATTTGTACAATTAAACTACTTTTTACTTTTTCTACTTTTTTTCGAAACCTTTTTAAGTGTACAATATATTTATTATTACGCATAATTTTTTTTAAAGCTGGCTTTGGTATAAGTTAAATAAATGGCTAGTGCACTTTAAAATTACATACAGTCATGTGCTATTTTGTTTGCTGTTTTGTTCAGTATATATTTAGTGTAGTGTCTAGTGTATATTTAGGGTCAAGTGCACTTTAACCTTACTGCTAATATACAATCCTTTTCTAAGTATTATATAAGTACTATGTACTCAACTATACTCTCGAATTACAAGTTTTAAATGAGCTGAATTTACAACAATTACACTAACTTTTTAGGTTTATTTAAGGTAAGTTAAGGATGTGTCGTGTACTGTACATACCGGTAATTTCTAATGAACTAGTTTGTAGGCTAAGTATATGTAGGCTATACAACTTGTATATTATGTTTGGTAGTACATGTTTAGTTCAGCATTATTTTATAACCATTAATTACTTAAGTCCATCCATCCATCCATCCGTCCATCCATTTATCAAGTAGTAGTCTAACTGGGGACCATGGAGGCCAGTGTTGATTACGATTGTATTTATTCCCATTGTACGACTGTGGTAGGCCCTCGGGTCAATATTCATGTGCACCTTCACACACTATGGACAGTTTGGGAACGTCAGTTAGCCTAATCTGCATGTCTTTAGACTGTGGGAGGAAACACAAATGTGCAAGTAATGTACAAGTGGTGTTGGTGAATGATTGTACAGTATGCACAGTTGCACATTATGTCACACAGACAGATGCATCTCTTCCACAAGTTATCTTTCGATTTTCAAGGAACAGGGGCTGAATGTTTTCACTGGAACGGGTGCAGTGGGCTCTGAGCCACTTCTACATTCAGCATTCTTTTAAATGCTTTTGCACCATTTAAATGTTTTACTGCGGCTGAGAGTCTCATCACCGCACTGTGCTTGAAGTCATCTGTAAATGTTAATCGCTTTTACGCCTTCATTCAGCAGAAATTTCATCACAAGTCCCAGGTTGACTTGAACACCTCTAATATAACCCTACAAGTACCCTTAAAAAAGTTTTGAGAAAGTTTTACTGTAAAAATAAATGAATAATTAAATATCCAGGTCAGATGGTTTGTTTCAGTCTAGCAATCACAAAGTGTAGTGTTTTTTTTGCTTTAGTACAAATTGTCTGAGATAAAGCAGGACCTTTTGCCAAAAAAAAGAAAAGAAAAAGAACCTCACAGTTTGACAAAAACTCATAATGGGACGTGACCTATATGTGGACTTTCAGAGATTCCCACGCTTCTTCTGTTTTTGCAGTTCTCTGCCAAAAAAAAAAAAAAATCATTACAGTCCTGAATGTAATCCAAGGAGCTTAATTGAAAAGAGAGTTATCATACATTGATCAGATATTTCCCTTAGTTGTTTTCCAGTCAGACTTAGAAAGCTCACTGTTTTTTAAAATATGTTGACCTCTGAATGTTCCCGATGATGTTTTTGGTTGTATATTACAATAGTGTCCTGTCTAAAAGGACTAACTTCTGCCAACAAAAAACAGAACACTGTGTACTTTCGCTATGTTTCCAGTCTACAGTTGATACCTAGAAAATAATCATCATCATCATCATCTTCATAATAATAATAATCACTCAAAAGATTTGTACCTTCATAAATAATAAAACGTGTACGAACAGAGGCCATGGGGTTCTATATGGGGAAAAAAACGTCTCTTCGACGGAATAAGTTCAGACATATTTTTCGCTGCATTAAACCTGCCGCAGTTTATTTGTTCTGCTTTGATGGATGTGCTTTTAGCCAATGTTAATACACTGTGGCTCAAGGTTAATGCTAACAGTGAATTTAGCACTAAAAAAGTTTCATGGGAGATATGACAAAACAGTCACTGTTTATATAGATATATGTGTGCCCTGCTGATAGACTGGCATCCCATTCGCGGTAAAGATTTCCAACATAAGGTTTTTTCTTTTTTTATTGTTTTGAGGTCTAGCAACATTTTTCTAACAGACTCGTTTCAAAGAGTCAGTTTGCTGAACACCACATCACTGCATTGCGAGTTTAAGGATTGAGAACAGTATATAAACTGAACTATAGGTTGTAAAAATATAATAAACAAATTTGTTTTGCTTTTTTTTTTTTGCCAAGCTCTCTAGCATTTTGTTTTAAAACTACATCTCAGGTTTTTGGGTGCTTAATAAAAGTGTCACTTTTCCTACAATACACTCAATAGTTTTACTGGTTATTAGTCCAAGGTGGACTTGTTGTGATCTTTCTGCTGCAATGTCCATTTTCTATTTGTACTGTGACGGCTTGCTATTAGCATTTAGCTAGTGTGGCCAGAGCTCTTATCCTACTAGCTGACATGAGAGACAAGCAGAGGTGTCAAGTAACGAAGTACAAATACTTCGTTACCTTACTTAAGTAGAAATTTTGGGTATCTATACTT
>JAQMYL010000006.1:1546412-1560920 GCA_030014365.1 Clarias pachynema | reverse complement strand
TGTGTTTGGGTTTCTTTATAGCATGCTCCACATTTTAAGCCAACTTCCTTTGTTCATGGTTTGTTTGTTTGTTTGTTAGTTTGTTTATGATTATTATTATTATTATCATTAAAGACTGTTACACCTTGAACCCCCTCTGCGCCTATGCCTAAACCCGCACCCACAGTCCAACAACCAACAGTACGTGACAGTAGGGCAAAAGGTGGTGTACATCCTGAATGGGGTGCCAATCCACAAGGTACAAGCAAACACACTCACACACCCAATAATACACTACAGGCAATTTAGAAATGGTAAATAACCATAACACACACACACGCACTCTAACACACACACCTAGCTAGCTAGCTGATATTGGTGATCAACATTGAAATTTTTTTTTAGTAGCTTTATAATTTAAGAAGTTAAATGCAGTTCAATAAATACCATTGGAAAGAAATCTCCTTGATTGTAAAAGTGTCCACCTAGATCCCATAATTCCCTGGATGAAGTGGATAAGCCCCAGATTTCCTCTGTGAAATCTAAAGGTGCCTCATCCACCATCTCTGCCACCCCATATTTAGCCTCACAATCTTCAAGAGCCCAGAAATCCCAGTGTATTTCAACATTCCCATGGAATATGAGCCCTTTAAAATGTTTTAAAGCAGAAAAAAACATGCAGGAAAAAAAAGGATAAAAATGGCCCTGGTGGGAGGGGTCATCAACTCAATATTGATTATTAAACCTAAACCAAATCATGATGCAGTGCTGTTATCGCAAATAAACAAATGGCATATCTAGAAAATCTCTTTTGTGCAGAATGATGGATGGAATACAATTTTGGCAGTTAGATACTGGCTGGCCTAGGAACCGATAGGGAAAATGGAATGAAAGGGAAATTACCTACATTTGACCATGAGCATCATTTCACACCCTGTACCTAGAGAGGATTTATTGAAAACTAAGGGTCTCAGGCTACCAGTTACAAGCAAATGTCCAAGCCATGTAAGATCATCAGGAGGTGGACTTTTTGTGAGAAGAAACCACACAGTTGAGTACAAATACTTCCCTGGGCACACTATGCTTGGAATTAGATTGAGGACATGCTCATCCCCATTCAGTGGGTCCTCGGGTATCAGACCGTATTATTTTCATGAAATGCTGGCACATGGATGCTCCAGAATTTCCTTTGAATATCAACCAGATGACAGAGTGTCTTGCCACCAAGAATCTGCATTTTAGACCAAACAGGAGTATAGACTTGTGCAGAGAGTGTAAACTTTACCTTGTCAATTGGGAAGGCCATGGACCTGAGAAGAGGCCATGGAGCACAGGGGTTGGTTTATGTCTGACTCAACCCAGAATCGGCATCAAACTCCATCTTTAAAAACAAAGTGCAGTTTACTGACATAGTTGGAGCAGACTTCAAGTCCCAAATCATACAGTCAAGTTTTGCAGATTATTGACTAACACCTGCACCCAACTATATGAACACAATGACTTGTACATATACCTGTTGCATAGTATTCATACTTTATGCTTTAGTCCAGTCGTTATTCGGCAGTATATCCCTTATTGACTTTTTTTCGGTGCCTGTGTTCCAAATTTATGCTCCTGCCATGTCTCCTTGAAGTTGTTTGCTGATTCACTGATGGAATGTTGAGTTTAAAATACAGGGCATTTTAGAAAAGGAAATGTTTGTTTACTTGTCTATATCATATACTTAAGTGGGCATGAATACTCTGTGTTATGGTAACCACAATGCACTTGGAGAAATGGCAAAAATTTAGTCAAGTTTGGGAAAAAGTTTGCACATGCACTTTACTTCTTTCTAATCTAGAAAAGCATTCAAAAGAATTTAATTGAAGCATTGCGACATGGTGTATCACTCAGTAAACAGATTTACATTGCTGTTCCCAAGATGAGGGACTGAAGGATGAGTTGTAGCTTGCTGCATGCACATTAGAATTGTAACATTCCACTCAACAACGCATTGAGCTATGCAAGCACGTGGGACCTGGAGGCGGTGGCGTAACTGCTTCATTGAGGTTGTTCCAGGAATCAGCTTCAGAACAGGTCAAACAACTCAGTACAGCTTTTATTTATTACAGACAAGTCGTTCCTGCCACCTATTCTGCACCAGGCTTCTGTTACGCAACTGAAATGTATTCTTGCAGAAATACTACATATAGCCAAATTTATTCTATTGTAAAATGTTTATTAATATATTTTTTAAAACTGACAAATATTATTTTCCTATGCCTGCTTTGGAATGTGTATGAAGATTAATCAGGGTGTATTAATGCCATGTTTTCTTGTGTGTTTTTTCTACCTATTTTCAAGAACATGCTTCAAAGACTCTAAGGCAAAATCTGCAGTACAGTTTCTTCATATTTTGCTTTCAAAGAGTCAGACTTTCTTTTAAATAAATATATATATTAAATATATATAAATAAAAGAAAGGTTTTTTTTCTGTATGTTGGTCAGAACCCATTATCTTTACATTCTTTATCTTTATATTTCATACACTTGAGGACCAGAAACCAGTCTGTCTGTCTGTCTGTCTAGAGTGAAAATTATGTTATGAACAATTATGTGGTGGATTATCTGTTATAATAATAGTAGTAATAATCTACAGTACTTTAAAATTAGCTACTTAAAAGCTACTTTCTAGTTTTTTTAATATAGTTTTGAGGAAAGTTCTCCAGGATTCCAGGATGACTTTTTTGACTTTGTTCAGTCCAGTCCATGTACCTGTGGCCTATAAATCATTCAACCATAAAAAAACATCTAACTTAAGTCCTGACCCAGTGAGAAACAGGAGCAGATGATGACAAATAATCAGGCCGGTGATTAGTATACTGCTGATACTGAATGCTGAGTGGCTGAAACAGACGAGAGGGAAAATGAAACTGCTACTGAATTTGTTACATAAATAACATTTGCTGCCTGTTACAGCAAAATATTTGTTCCCATGTCTTTAATGTAATCTACATTAATTACTTAATTGAATTGAAGAAGGAATGAGGGGATGACTCAAGACTTCTGTACAGTGCTGCACCTTCACATAATAAAGTATTTATAATGAACCAATTAGAGCACCTGAAGTGTTATGAAAGACCCCACTATCCTTTTTTTGTAATCCTGTAGTAAATATTTGAATCATGTAGTAATTTAATATTAATATGACATGCAGCTCTGTCAACATGAAATTATCTTTTAAATTCTATTACAGTATCTCTACGTTGCATGCTATACTACATGGTCAGTTCCAGTGTAGTTTGTACACAGACATCATCAATGATCCTAGTTTCTTCTTTCAACAATTTCTGAATCATTTGTAATATTTCCATATGTTTATGGATTGTCCTTGATTCACCTTGAGGTGTCGTTTTACAGGATCACATTGATGAAGTGAGTGAATTTATATTAGGAATGGATCTGTGGGCACAGCGGCAGTGTAATGAGGTTAGAACAGGGCTTGTCCCGTCTTCCGCCCAGGGGCTTTGAACAGGTTTCCTGTTCCAGAACTCACTTTGCTGTGATAATACAGATGAGAGAAAAGCTGTGCTCATGGGAAGAGAGACCTACAGGGGAGTCTGAACGAACATCCCAGAATAAAACACATGCACTGACTAGGGCTTTACAACATGGCAAAAAAAAAAAAAAAAAAACATTAAAATTTTATTGAATGCTCACAAAAAAAATCTGCATTTGACACTCAACAGGAGAGACAAATTAATAATTAAGTACAAAATTGTATCTATAAATTAATATAAATCCTGAAGCTATCCATGATATTGTCTTATTATTTAGACCTGAAATCATGTTCTTTATAATACAAAATTGTGTTTTATCCCTCTTATCTCACAGTGAATTGCCAACAATTACCACTGCAATGTCTTATTTTTTAACTTTAATAATTTTAAGTCTTTTGGCTCAAGGAGTTATGAAGAAAAAAACAATTGCAGTTTGCAGAGGAAATGCAAAGCATAAATTCCTCTGTCTTGAAAACAGAAGTTAACTGTCATGAATTGCTGATGCTAGAGACTCCTTTCCCACACAGTGAAATTTGAGTTTGAGGGAAGTTGCCTATTAGTTTTGCACTACATCAATCCCTGTTTTTTTGACCGTTGATAAAACTCAGCCATTCAAGGTTCAAAACCTGAGACGAAACCTGCATGAAAACCTGCAGACAAAGGGAAATGGTGTGAATCCATAATCATGTTTCCAAAAAAACTGGCAGAGTTCCAAAAAAATACAGCAGTCACAAAGCTGCTCCTGCTCCATTACGGCTCCACCCATGACGTCGAACATCCCATGTGTCATGTCTATATTGTTCTCTTGTAATCCCACTCTAGCCTTTATGGATAATTATACTATATTCCTGCACTTTTTCTAGAGTCAGTGTTTTGCACTCACTATAGTTTTCTCATTCCCAGTTCCCATCATTGACTCTGTTTGGAGAATGTTCTAAATAAAAAGATGCACAACTGCCCGTGGCTGTCATGTGTTAAAAACCTGTCCATCTCCTGTTTCTCTGTGATTTAAAGACAATTTATTTCAATGGCATAATTTCACCCTGGCTTAGACTTAAACACTGGTTTGATAAAAGTCTAAAAAATTACAATTTGATGAATGACAATCATGCCGGAACTTTAATTCACTTTTATTTTAGAGTGGAGATATGGCTGCCATTATATGGAGCATGTGTCTGATTGTTTTCCATTTTTGAAACAGGTTAAACATCTCTTAGATTTCACAATGTAGCTAATTAATACTTTTCACTTGTTACTGATTTACAGTTTTTACTCTTGTGTCAAACTTCTTAACCTTTTTATTTACCCAGCATTTATTAATGTTGTAACCTAAAATATCAAACAGCAGCAACATTTACAGAAAAACAGGACATTTTGGATAAATTGCTGTAAGTGGATAAAACTGCTGTACATGCAGCATGCATAATTAATTCACATGTTTTACCCTATGGATGGGACGATGGGTACAGTAATATGAACCATTAGCATAAATTTTTTATCTTGTATAAGATTAAAGATTGGTCAGTACATTAGACATGTGACTCTGTCATTGAATGCACAGGGAAATATTTTGTCGTCAACCACTTTGTTTGTTCCTTGTCCCGTTACCTCACCTCAGGCTTTGACTTTCGGGAACTTTCCGTGACTTTCAGCTGAAACAGGAGACAATGGTAGCTCTACCGAGTAATGAGGCATGGTGCAAATTTGCAATAAATGTGTATTATTTTGCTTATGAACAAAAATATTTTTGCGCCTTTAACACATTGGCTAATGAAATTTTCTTCAGCTGAAAAAAATTAATCCACAAAATACATATAATTATTTATGTATTGTTTGTAATAAAGTTTAAAGACAACGGCAGAAACTATTATGCTTCAAATGAATATAAAAAGAATAGATTTGTAAATGTTTGTCATAAAAAAAAAAAGGATAACCCTTCCAAGTATCAGTACAAAAATCCAAAATTAAAACATGTATTAGCGATATTTTATTCTTATTATTTGGAGCTTGTGCTTGTGGGTTTCTTTTTCAATGTATATGTTACATTTCCTAACCTCTTCAGGAGTTTTCAATTGGTAAACATATACACCACCGTATATAATCCATACACTTTCTGTTGTGTCTCTTGGTCTGTTGTTTAAAATGCCAGCGTAAATGCTAAATGAACCTGGACTTAATATGAGTAAACAAAACCGATACTATCATTTTATACTTTGGTCTGACCAAAAGAAATAAAACAACAAGTACACACATACACTACATCTGCTGTTATTGCAGTTTTCATCATTGTTGTGCCTTTTTGTGGTTTTTGATGCTCAGCATTTGATCTTAATGTTTACTTTTCAGGTGAATATTTAGTTTTTTTTTTTTTTTTTTTTTTTTTTACTTATTAGTGCAAGTAAAAAAAAATAAAAAAAAAACAGTTTTGAAACAAACAAAAAAAACCCCACAATTTTATTTTTTTTGTATTTCCACTAGGTTTGTTGGAAAGCTAACTTTACTAGCTACATACTAGCTTTTCATAATCATTTTGTTGAGTTGTGTATGACAGGGCTAGAAGTTTTTTTTTTTTTTTTTTTTTTTTTTAAATATTGTGTATCAAACAGTAAATGGAAATTACATAACTGCAAGTACTTCCACATAAACAATTTTATGCATGTTTGTAGCAAACTGAGTCCAAAATAAATCTCACTTTGAAAGATTTTTCTTTTTAACCATGAGGCATGGAGAGTTAACCAGAATGCTAATGATGTGTGTGCTGAAGTCCACAGTCAAACTGCTCTAAATGAAGTTGTTATTGTAACACACAACGCTCCTGGGTATTGTCAAGTCCATCAAACAACCAGGGACTGAAAATCATAATATTATCATCTGGATCCGGATGCGCACACATCACGGCGCAGCTGCTAACCGGTATGCTATAATTCACACATTCATATTTCACACAGATGGATTTAAAGAGGACCAACTGAAAAGACCTTCTATATGATTTCTATCCATGACTGCCAGATGCCTGAGTTACAACATGGCCCATGCATGAGCATCAGAAGTCCTTGAATTGATTCTGTTGTCTGAATATCTCTCAGTAAATGAATAAGGAAACCAGATGATCATCTGCATGTGCAGTCTCAGGTTATAATCCTGACTCAAAATTCAATAAAATGAATTGACGTTAATGGCTAAACAATATGTACTGGTGAAGAATCATTACGGTAAAAGCCTCTATAACCTTCACAAAGGACAGTCTGGGATTCTGAATCGCATTTAGAGTCAAATTTCACCGGAATCCATCAGCTCACAATAGACAACGGATGTCTCCCAATGTCTCAGTTTTCTGCTACTTTGTTGATGCTTATGTGGCGGAATATAAAACTGTATGTACGTTCACACAAACCACATAGTGAACAACGCCGAAAAAACATCTTCTGCTATTAACAGGGTAAGTGTTAAGTTTGCGGTAAATATCAAATTACTTTGCGGTTCTTTCAGCCGCTCCCGTTACAAGGTCACCACAGCATCTACATACAACTTGGCATAGATTTTTTACATTTGATGCCCTTCCTGATACAACCCTTGATTTCTACTTGGGTTTGGGACCAGCATTGCACCTAGTGGCTAGGTTTAGACATTGGCTGAGAATCAAACCGAGGCTTTCTCCATGGCAGGTGAGAAACCTACCATTGAGCCACCAATAGCCACCAAACAACAAAACAAAATACTTTGCAAATATTTTGGATTAACAGTCTGGCAGTTTTACTAAAATAACTATTGTTATTCATTCTTTTATTTTCCTGATCTGAGTCTCAACTGCTATGCTTAGAGCTCTATTAATTAAATTAATAATTGAATACTTAGAATTAGGCTTACAGGGATAATCAATTTGTCTGATACACTGGCTCCTACACACTGGCTCCTGTCTCCTGCCCTACAGTATGTGTGCATCTTCCCTGCCTGTCCATTGTATTGCTTTTTTGTTTCATCTACTACTGTAAATTACATTTTTTATTTATTTACTTATGATTTTTTAACATAACACATAACTCTATTACTATTATGTATATTGTTACGCTTTCTTTTTAGGGCACCTGATATTGCAGCTCTTTTTGAAACCAAATGTGTAGTACTTAACTGTTTTTGCCATCTGGATTCAGGTTGTGATATCGTTTTATGATAGCTGGTCTACTTTGAAGCGATCTAATGTGGCGCACCGCAGAGCTGTGTCGCTCCTCCGTGAACGTTTTGTGGGTTTCCTGTTGTTGTGATGAAAGTCTGCTTAGCAGGATATAAACATTCATGGCTGAAGTATTCAAGAAATGCGAATACTGAGATTTTACCACTGAGACATTAGGGAACTAAGATAACCAAAGTGTGATGTCCATTATGGTCTGTTAGACATTGATGTGTGAAAAATGACAAACTTATTCTAATTTTCCTAGAATTGAAGTAATGTAGCAACGTTATCCTTTTGCATTATGCTGTTGTGCTGTTACAGTAAAATACTCATGGGGGTGCAATAAAGCAGAATTACTGTCACCATTCTAAAGTGATTTATCATATATAACCATAAGGACCTGCACTCATTGTCCTATAATGAAATTCAGCAAAAGTTAAGGCTGCATTTGACTGCATTTTGTTTAAAATATAAGTTGTCTATTTAAATTTTAATATTTCTAATTTCCTTGAAGCCAAACAATCTCCCTACTTTACATACACACCATCACAGCATGTTTCACAAATGTCTGGCATCATGAAGGGTCTGTTGCTAAAAATAAAAATAAAAAAAGAAAGCAAGCTTTTATTTGTCTGTCACAGTTTTAATTGGAAAGAGAGCAAATAGATGTCATGATGAAAGTGTCCAGATTCTCCAGAGCCTCTCTCCAGAGTCACAGAAAAAATATAATTAGATCTAACAAAAGATCACATTGTATTTATAATAAGCATAAAGGTTAGTTGAAATTCGATTTGTACTGACTGATTTAAAACAAAATCTTGCTTTAAAATGTACAGAAAATAGATTTTTATTTATGGATAATTTAATTTAGGATTAATTTTTTTTTACATTAAATAAAACATTTGCTGTCACCTTATGTACTTTAAAAGCATATCAGCAATTTTAGATGAATTAATGTCATTTGATAGAGGAAATTTTTGGTTGAATATTCGACCAAAACTTAATATAATCAATTTTTATTGATTCAGAAAAAAAAATCATTGAATATTTCTGATTTTCAAATATCAGTATTCTACCACAAACTTAAATTCATAGAAAAATATTTGTTTGCCAGAAAAGGAAGCAGTATATTATATACATGACTACTTTGTAGACAAAAAAATAAAATGGATGCTGCTGGGTGTGGTCCTACAGGATGGCCAGTAAAACTTAGCGGCTAATTTGCTTATAAAACTTCAATAATTGTACTTCAGACAAAAGAGTTCTCAAAGCCTCAAAGTTGTCACAACAAATACTGACTTTGCTTCTGACTGTTCCAGAGATATCAATCCAAAGATCATTTTTAGAGATCACTTTTATCCTGTGGTGAAACATTTCTATCCTGATTGGTGTAGTTTTCTAAGCTGATTATCAGCCTTTGACCAACATCAGATGAATATCAGCATCACATTGTGTCTTGGCTTCCCTTTAAGAAGCTTTAGTAAATCCCCTTTCGTGCTCAGGAGCCAGATTTGAGTATGAGGTGTGTCTGTGTGCACTTATCTTTTTCTTGTATTCTGAATTGCATTAACTCCTATTTCATTAACGTTGCACATGCAGGTAATGATTGGAGGACAAACTTCTTTAAGCATGCATGGCACACATTCACAGTTTGCTAAAATTCCTTTTAATTTATTTATTTGGCTGAAAATCAGTCATTTTAAAATTCCTGTTCTCCCACCTACAAAATTGAATTATGCTTCTCTATTCATAAGAGTAGTTGCTGGCTAGAGAAAGAAGTCACTGCTCTTCAGGAAAAGCATCAGGGACAAACTGATATTCTGCAAAAGCTACAGGGAATGGACTGCTGAGGACTGGGGTAAAGTAGTTATCTCTGATAAATCTCTTTTCCAATTGTTCATTGTGAAAAAGCTTCTCCAAATTAAGAAAAGATGAGTGCTACCATCAGTCCTGTGTCACACCAACAGTAAAGCATCCAGAGACCATTCATTCTCCATTCAGTCTGGGGTTGCTTCTCAGCCAAGGGAGTGGGCTCACTCACAATTTTGCCTAAGAACACAGCCATGAATAAAGAATGGTACAAAAACATCCTCTGAGAACAACTTCTTCCCACCATTATGGAACAGTTTGATCTAAAAACATTGAGGCAGCAGATTTTGAGAAAATTTATATTTTTTGTCATTTTCAAAACTTTTGTCTATGGTTGTAATTTGTTTTTTAATAGGATTTTTGTCAGCATAAAGTGTCATGTTAATTATATTTAGCAGCTCTCCTAAAGAGGCGGCACAGTGGCATAGTGGTTAGCACTATCGCCTTGCATCTCCAGGGCCTGTTTTCAATTCCTGGCCAAGCTTGTTTCCTTTCTCTGTGTGCAGTATGCATGTTCTCTCCATGCTTGGTTTGTTTCCCCCCACAGTCCAAAGATCTGCAGATTAGTCTAACTGATGTTCCCAAATTGGTACTCTGTCCAGGTGGTACTCTGCCTTGTGCTCTAAGTCTTCTGAGATAGGTTCCAGGCTTAAATGCAGGATAAAAAGGTAGAGTGAGTGGAAGACTGAAGTTTGAATATTTTCTATATGTTTTTTATTTATAATTGATATTTATATACAGTATGTAGAATCAGTAATAGATATATTATGTAGAGGTGCCATGCTAAATATACAAATATGGCTCAGCAGCATAGGGTTGGAGGAGTACAAATGGACCAAAGCAAGGCTGGAAAAGACACTCAAAGAATCCTGTGACCCCTTCAGAAGAGATGCTGTGCCAATCTTCACAAACAGGGAGATGCAGCAGAGACAAAGGCTTTATAAGGGTCTAAAGGTTACTATATAACATATTGTGGGGTAAAGTCCAACATAGCAGAGGGTTTGGGGAAAAAACACCCACATGGTTGTTAAAAGTTACACCAAATGAATGCTGACATCTACAGTAGGTGCACTGCCAGGAGGAAACAGCCAGATGTGCTAGAACAGTATCCCAACAAGGCTGCTGGATTAGGTGGGAAAGCACAGAGCAAAGCGAAATCACACAGAGCAAGCTTGGAATATGGAAACAAACAGGCTCAGTGTCATTTTCAGAGCCACATATAATGTGCTCCCTTCTCTAACAAACCTACATCTCTGGTGTAGAGGGGCTCCAGTCTGTTTCCAGTATGCAGCCCTGGCAACACTCAAACACTTAAACACTCACAATCCTTGTAGTTTGTAAGAAGACCTTGAGGGGTTGGGTTGTGTGTAAGAAGGTACACTTACAACACGTACAACATGTACCCATACAACATGTACAAAGGTGCTTATCTGTGCAATGACAGAAACTATCCAAAGTCACTCTGGATAAAAACATCTGCCAAATGCCTAAATGTAAATGTAAATATGTTTGGCCTTAGCAGGTGAGCACAAGAGAGTTTCAACCAATAGCATCCTAGTAAATGCCCAGACTACCTTCCAGGAACTAATAGCTAACAGAAAAAAGCTGTAGTATGATAACATACTAGCTGAGACAGAGGAGCAGGGGTGAAAGGTGAAAGTGCGTACAGTGGAGGCGGACTGTGGGGGCCTTGTAGCCATTTTAACACACTGTTAAAGGCTGCTAAGGGAATTGGGCATCATTGGGAAATTCAAATAAAAAATTTATTTGTCACATACACAGTCATACACAGTATGATATGCAGTGAAATACTTATGCAACCGCCCGTGACCATAAAAAAAGATTATCGATAGAAAATAAATAAGGAATAAAATAAGAAATAAAATATAGAAAAACTTTAGCTAAGGAACATATTGCTTTAGAGAATAAAACAAAATATAAAAAAACCTAGTTGTACAAATATGGTAAAAAATCTGTACAAATATAGAAAATATAGAAAACTTTAGAGTGAAAATTAAATAGACGTTTAATAGACCGGGGTGTGTGCAAAAATGCACGAATGTGTTTATGTGCCATGACAAAAAATAAAATAGAAATATGTGCAATTGTGCATGAAGGTGCAGATGTGCAATGTCCATAAGTGACCATAATGTCCATGAATGTCCAGAGTGAGTGAAAATGCAAATGTCCATAACTGTGTAATGTGTAAAAATGGTTTAGTCCGGTCTGATTAAGAGTCCGTATCAACACCGGGAAGAAGCTATTGAGGAACTTAAGGAACATGTCAGTGTAGCCAAAATAAACAGTCACTGTCTAAGACTTAAGCAAGAAGAGACAGTGTGTGCTGCCAAATGACCCACAAGGTTATCATGCACCACACACAAACATATCTAGGTCTGAGCTGCCTGTGGTGGACTTGCCTTGGCTTAGGGTTGTGATTAAAAGGGGAACCTAGTGAGGCCAGGGAACATAAGTTGTCACTACTAAGGGGACATCATCAAAAGTCACCACATCAAAGAAGACATATATATATATAATTAATTCAGATTATAATTTGGTGCTGCCTAAACTTTGAGTATGTGGAAATAAATTTGGATTTTAAGTGTGAGACTCATCTCAAACATCACAAACCTGCACTATAGCGCCACCATCAGGCTTTTTTCGGTTTTCTGAATCATACTTACATCACCACATGGTGAACTGAATAACCTTGAGTATCAATTAAACACTAGCAAGAATCATGGGTTCCCAGGATGTTTTGGTGGCACAAGTGGAACCTAAAACTTATGTGATTTTAATAATAAAAAATGTATGTACTTGTTTTGACAGCTTTTCATTAAAAAAAATTCTAAAGAAGGACTTGACTTCTCTTTTTTTTTTCATTCCTTCTTCATCATCAATGATTTCATGTCGCTGGTGTGTGTTCAGAGAAAATCTTTTTACAAGAACATGGAGCAGGTCATTAAGTGAATATCCAATTGCACTTTTGCAATAAAACTGCTTGTTTTCAATTTATTTTCAGACAGACTTATTTTTCCCTCTTCATGGGAACTCATGATTAGATTCTGGGATCTTGTTAATTTTATACCCATGGGAAACCTCAGGCATGCAGACTTGATAAGTTTAACTGTATTTAATTAGAATGAAGCAGAAAAGTGAGTCTTGGCTCTGAATGAGATACGGGTGTTTCCCATCCATGTAGGCAAAGATTAATAATGTCTAATTCAGAATGAACAGACAATATATTCCAAAATGATATAAATATAGATCAAATCTGAGGTGTTGTGGTTATAGGACTGAGACAAGGGTTGTGCATCGCAACTTGATTAAGATGCTGATAGAGGCAAGCTGCTGAGACAAACACAGCATTAATGACTCATGAAAAGCTGATATTCATAACAGATCTACCCCCAGATTCCTGCATCTACCCCTAGTCTGCTCCTTTGAAAACATTAATGATAGACTGTACGTTTGTACAGGAGAGCTTCTCATGTGATGCGTTAATATTTACTGCCACCTAATGGGCAGAAATGGTATTGTAACAATTACTCACTCAATCATCATCCGCTTTATCCAGTATACAGGGTCCTGAGAGGGCTGGAGCCTAACCCAGGAAACTTAGGGCATGAGGCAGGACACACCCTGGACAGGGTGCCAACCTATAGCAGGGCACACACATACACATTCACATGTGCATTCACACACTATGAGCTGCACATCTTTGAACTGTGAGAGGAAACCGGAGCATCCAGAGGAAACCCACCAAGCATGGGAGAACATGCAAACTCCATGCACACAGACCTAAGGCAGGAGGTGCATGGTGAGGTGCAGGTTTTAATTAATATAAACTAAATCAGCTTCCATTTTTTGTGTCTTTTTTATTTAAATTTTACTTATTACTTACAGTTGATGCCAAACAATTACATGCAGATTAGTCTAACTGATGTTCCCAAATTCGTACTCTGTCCAGGTTGTACTCTGCCATGTGCTCTAAGTCTCCTGGGATAGGCTCCAGGCCCCCTGTGACCCTAAATGCAGGATAAAGTGGTAGAGTGAGTGAGTGAGATCTCCTAAAGACTGAAGTTTGAATATTTTCAATATGGTTTTTATTTATCATTTATTTTTTATATACAGTATGTAGTATCAGAAATAGATATATTATGTAGAGGTGCCACCCTAGGTTTAAGATATTCAATATCAGCTTATCATAACCACAGATGTCTTGTTATCATCTCCTTCTTTTTTAATCTCAGTTATTATCTACAAAATTTTTAAAACAAAATATAATTGCAAGCAATGATGAGCGGGCCCAAGCACCTGCGTTATTGCCATCTGGGTGCACCACACAACATGTGTGCCTTTTGAGCATGTTAAGACCTTCAAAAAGACAACGCTGCCTGGGTGCACCACACAACATGTGTGACTTTTAAGCACGCTAAGACCTCTAAAAAGACCCGGACGCTGATGTCACTGAATATGGCATAAGTTTAAGGCGTCGTCATGACTGTATGTTGCTTTCTGGTGCGCCCGGGAGGCACCTGTACCATCACCAGCTGTGCGCAACATACAACGTGTGTGTCATTTGTGCATGTTAAGACCTCCAAAAATCCCCGGTTGCTGATGTCACTTAGTGTGTAGCGTGTGTGTTTAGGTTGTGTAGTGTGTGTAGTCTGTTTGTGTGTAGTATGTGTGTAGTGTATGTGGGTAGTATGTGTAGTATGTGTGTATATAAGATGTGTAGTGTGTGAGTAATGTGTGTATAGTGTGTGTGTGTGTGTAGTGTAGTGTCATTAATGTGTCTATTGTGCGCATTGTGCAAATGATCCACAATATCTGACCTCATGTTGAGCTGAGTCCGGGACATGCATAGTGAAAACTGTTCAGCTCAGTGACATATAGAAGTGTACCGAGCTTGACATGTATACGTGCAAGTGTGTATGAGCTATGCAG
>JAQMYL010000006.1:1501258-1513627 GCA_030014365.1 Clarias pachynema | reverse complement strand
TTCCTCCCACAGTCCAAAGATATGCAGGTTAGGCTAATTGGCATTCCCAAATTGCCCGTAGTGTGTGTATGTGTGTGCCCTGCAATGGATTGGCACCCTGTCCAGGGCATACCCTGCCTTGTGCCCTAAGCCTTCTATAAGCTTGGGATAAGCTCCAGGTCTCCGCGACCATGAATACAGGATAAAGTGGTATAGAAGGTGAGTGAGTGTGTTGGACCCAAAAGCAGGACACAGCAGAATCAGAGGATGATTTAGACACTTTTAATGAATGTTTAGATTCAATACAAATCATAGAAATGATGTGAGATCCCGTTTGATAAACAGATGTCATGTTGGAGAGTAGACTGCAACAGCGAGCTGGGGAAGGAAGCAAGCAGTACACTTATTGTTATGGCCAGGCATCAGAAGCAAATATGTGAAAGGTGCTTTTGACTCACTTTAAGTTGGGGGACATCTCTTTAATTAAAAGCCAAGGCCAACATGTAGTGAGAGCAGCTGGGTTTGCTAGCATTAGCCAAAACAAGGTCAGAGCAGGTTAGTTGCCCGAGGCAAGATACAGTACAAACAAGGTCAGAGGAGATTCGTTAGCCAAAGTATTCACTTGGGGAAAATAGGTATAGTAAGTAGAAAGGCTCACAAAGTTAACCTGGACCAACCAGGCTAGTAAACGTTGTGGGTAAAGCGTAGTCTGGGTAGAACAAATTTATTCGGCACCTCTATCTACACTCACCAGAGCAGTTAAAACAAGAAGAAAATTACATACAGTAGTGAATGGCTTAAGGACCATTCCAGGGTTCTAACAAAGCTGAGAAGAACAAATGACTGCCACCAACTTTTTGGTGCGTTTTGGCATGAATTTATATGAATAGGTCCCTGTTTCTGAGCTTTAGTCACTCTGGTTGCCAAGGCTACATTGATGAGCTTGGCTTCGTGACAGTCCTACACTGCTTGCCACCACTGGCAAAGCTGGAGGTTGCTCTGGAAGTGCAGCAAAAAGACACTTTCTACCATTGTTTACATGATGGACCCCGTATCCAACAAACAATTTATATCTTCTCCACAGATATTTTGGGGTACTGTCCCACATGGGATAACACTAGATTATCTACCAAACTCTGTTTCTAAGAGCCAAGCTAAATTGGGAGGGCAAACAACAGTTTCTGCTAGTTACACATGCATTTCTCACTAATGGCCCAACAAAGTCCATGTCATTTGACATTCTGGTTTGAATTTGAACTTGAAATTTTTACATTTTCTTTAAATGAGACCTAGATTGATGGTTAGGGGCAAAGCGTGGCTGTCAAATTTACAACCTGACGTGTGCAGACAAAATCAGGCTATGAGCTGGTTTTGCTTGTTACCTTTTTTTGATGACCTGCAATATTAATAATATAATGCATATGCTACTTGAGAAAGTAGTTCATGTGTATGTTCCAAAAGGATCATGCAAACATCATTAACATAACACAAGCAGTAATGCTTTCCTCACTCTAATCAAGCATAAATTCAATTCAATTCAATTCAATTTTATTTATATAGCCATCCAGCTGACCGAGTTCTTCTCGGTTGACAACGGTCAAGGACGGCTACAAGGCACAATCTCGCCCTCCGTTTGGGAAATCCGACCACGCCGCCATCTTCTTCATGCCAAAATACAAACAAAGGCTCAAACAGGAAGTACCGGTTCAGAGGGAGGTCACGCGCTGGACGGACCAATCGGTGGCTGCGTTACAGGATGCACTCGATAACGCAGACTGGGACATGTTCCGAAACAGCTCCGATGACATCAGCGTGTTTACGGAAGCGGTTGTGGGATTCATCGGGAAACTAGCGGATAAAACTAGCGTGGAAAAAAAAGACTATCAGAACATTTCCCAACCAGAAACCATGGGTGGAAAAAAAAACATCCGCGACGCTCTGAGATCTGAGATACTGCTGCTGCGTCATATAACGTGCAGAAGGTGGTGAAAGAGGCGAAGCAGCGCTACAGGAGAAAACTAGAGTCACAACTCCAACAGAGTGACTAGGACTAGGAGCCTGTGGCAGGGACTAAGGACAATAACGGATTATAAAGCACCAACATCCGGTATGACGAAAGCGGACATGACTCTGAAAGACGAGCTGAAGACTTTCTATGCTCAATTTGAGGCTGCAGCTAAAGACGCTAGCGATGATAGACAGGAAGACACTGCCAGCACCGGCACCGGAAACGTGTTCATCATCTCCGAGCACGATGGGAAGAGAGCCTTCAGGAGAGCGAACACCAGGAAAGCAGCAGGACCAGACCGTATCCACAGAGCCTGCGCAGACCAGCTATCACCTGTGTTCACAGAGATATTCAACCTCTCCTTATCTCAGTCAGTGATCCCCACATGCTTCAAAGAGTCCATCATTGTTCTTATCCCGAAGAAACCTCATCCTGCCTTCCTCAATGACTATTGCCCTGTAGCCCTCACCTCAGTAGTGATGAAGTGCTTAGAACGGCTGGTCAGAGACTTCATCATCTCTTCACTACAGGACACACTAGAACCACTACAGTTTGCATACCGCCCGAACCGCAATCTCTCATCTCCTCCACACATCACTCACTCATCTGGACACTACATGTTGTCCATCGAATACAGCTCAGCATTCAATACCATAATTCCCTCCACACTCACCACCAATCTGGAGCACCTGGGACTCAGCTCATCTCTGTGTCAGTAGATCTCCAACTTCCTAACTGGCAGACCACAGGCTGAAGGATGGGCGGACATATCTCAGCCTCCCTCACTCTAACCACTGGAGCCCCCCAGGGTTGTGTTCTGAGCCCCCTGCTGCACTCATTGACTGCATAGCCACTACGAACTCCACCATCATCATTAAGTTTGCGGACGACACTGTCGTGGTGAGCCTGATCTCTGGCCACGACAAGATAGCCTACCTGGAGGAGGTTGGAAATCTGGAGAACTGGTGCCAGAGGAACAATCTCCTACTGAACGTCAGCAAGACAAAGGAGTTGATAGTGGACTTTAGTACAAAGCAGGAAAGGAACTACCAGGCCCCAGTCATCAACAGGAGCCCAGTGGAGAGAGTGGACAGCTTCCGATACCTCGATGTTCACATCACGCAGGACCTGTCATTGTCCTGTCACATCAACACTGTGGTGAAAAAAGCCTGGCAGCGTCTCTACCACATCAGGCACTTGAGAGACTTTAGACTGCCCTCCAAGGTGCTCAGAAACTTTTACTCCTGCACCATAGAGAGCATCTTGACGGGAAACATCACGACCTGGTTCGAGAACAGCTCCGTGCAGGACAGACAAGCTCTACAGTACAGAGGGTGGTGCGTTCAGCTGAGCGCATCATCCTCACTGAGCTCGCTGACCTTCACTCGATCTACAGCAAGTGGTGCTGGACCAAGGCTAGGAAGATCGTGAAGGACCTCAGCCACCCCAACAATGGACTGTTCTCTCTGTTGCAGTCAGGAATGCGCTTCCGCTCCCTGAAGGCCAACACAAAGAGCCTGAGGAGGAGCTTCTTCCCGCACGCGATACAGTCTCTCAACCAGATTAAAACAGAGGACTAACCACCGCGTTTTTGCAACACTGCACAGAAATGGACACTCATGGACATTATTCATCTGTTCACACACCCCAGTATACTATAGACCGGAGACAATCATGGACATAGCACATTTGCACACATATTGCACATTTACACACACGTTGCACATTTGCACACACGTTGCACATTTGCACACACGTTGCACATTTGCACACTTCTGGACATTTTTCATTCATTTCCACTTTTTATTTGCATTTAAATTTATTTTGTCTTGTACAGATGGTTTTATATTTCTTATATATTTTTGAAAATTTTTATATTTTGTTCTAGTTTCTTATAGTTAAGCTATTTATTTCTTGTTTCTTTTCTATTTCTTCTTCTTCTTATTGTTTCTTGTTAATTGTTTTTAAAATATTTTAGGTCACAGGCGGTCGTATAAGCATTTCACTGCATATCCTACTGTGTATGACTGTGTATGTGACAAATATAATTTGAATTTGAATGTGATCAATCATGTTGAATCATGTTGCTTTTTTTCCTGTGTCTATCCACACACCCAAGATATCTCCATGCACATAGCCATCCAAGCCTTGGGAGGGTATATATACAGTATATTAACGGTTTCATATTTCAATAATTATCACAGACCAAGCACTATGACATCGGCACAATGACGACATGACTATGATGACATCAGCACGATGATGACATGACTATGACATAGCCTTCATACACAATGCACTCTCATGACTACAGTACAGCTCAGCTTCACCTTTGCTATGGATCCAGCAGGTTTGGATAGGATGCGACAGGCACTGGAGAGCCTAGGTGCCCTCCTCGGTAAGCACCGAGAAGGAATTGTCGCCACTAGGCAGACACTCGCCAATGTCACCACCCGGATGCAACACCCTCAGGCACCTTTCTCATAACACAAGCTCTGGAACCCCATGAGAGGAGCACAGCTCTCTGGGATGCTCACGACCCATGCTGCTGAAAGTTTCAAGGCTTTTTCTGGAGAGATGAAAAGGTCAGGACGAGATTACTATGACTTCACGAAGGATCATGCTCTGCCTATGATTATGCCATTGAGTTTCGGACCCCAGCCACCTCAAGTGGGTGGAATCACAGAGCCCTAGCTGACGCCTTCCTGGAGGGACTATCTGTGGCACTCAAGGATGAGCCCATTCCTCGAGCGCTCCCCAACAACTTTCACAAACTCATGGATCTCGCCATGGATGACCATCCAGGAGGTAACTCCTGCCAGGAGATCGCCTCCTCCCAGGAAAATCCATGCTTCCTCTCCCCCGAAACAGATTAGTCAAGAGGAGCCCATGCAGCTGGACAGGACTCGCATCTCCCAGGGGGAGAGACACTGCTGCTGCCTGGAGAGGGCCTGCTTCTACAGTGGAGACTCAGATCACATGCTCATGGACTGCCTTGTAAACAGAGGCACTCTCTAGTTGTGAGAGTGGAGCACTAGACGTTACTCCCCGTAACCATAATCACTGGCGGCCAAGCTCACCAGGTGCTTGTTGACTCCGGCTTAGACTGGAACCTGATCAGCGCATCAACTGCCAAGGCATTAAAGATGCCTTGTGTGCCACTGGATCTTCTGCTGGCTGTCCTGGCCCTAGATGGGAGCCCCCTTCCAGACAGGACCCTTCTACTTATCGCAGGGATGTCGGGGAATCATTCCGAGGAGATCTGCCTTTTAGTTATCAATAAGTCACACGCCGCTTTGGTCCTTGGTTTCTCCTGGTTAGAACTTTATGGTCCCCAGATCGACTGGACAAGGCATATCATCACGAGTTGGAGCCCCTCATGTGCCACGTCATGCCTTTACTCAGCACTTCCTCCCTACTCCAGCGATGCCTGAGGAAACCCTGGACATCTTCAATGTTCCCGCTGAATACCATGATGTCAAACAGGTTTTAACACTCGATGCGGTGGGAATGACTCGTGCCATGTCATTCCCACCGCATCGACCAAATGATTGCCATATACATCTTCAGGCACCTCCCTCCCCACCAAAGGTTCGACTCTATTCTTTGGCTTGCCAAAACAAATCATCCATCGATCCTCCTTCCCTGGAGAGGTGGGGTTCTTCTTTATGAAGAAAAAGGATGGGTTCTACGTCCCTGTATTGGTTACAGAGGGCCCAACGAGATCACCAGCAGGAATCACTACCCACTAGCGCTCATGGCCGCTGCCTTTGAACTAGTCCAGGGAGCTGACTGCTTTAAATTAGATCTACGAAATGCTTAGCACCTCATCCGTAACCAGGCGGTTGATAAGTGGAAGACGGCCTTCACCACCCCTACCGGGCACTATGAATATTTGCAGGACCCATTTGGACTGACCAACGCCCCTGCTGTCTTCCAGGACCTCATCAACATCAATGCTCTCTGCGATTTCCCGAATTCTTTCGTGTTCGTCTACTTGGAAGACATTCTAATTTTTTCTTAAGGCCTGGAGGAGCACCGGCACCATGTTCACCAAGTCCTGCAGAGGCTTTTAGAGAACAACCTCTATTGAGAGTTCCACACAACCTGGGTTTTGTTATTTCCCCTTCCAGGCTGGAGATGGAACCAGCCAAGGTCCAGGCCATCTCTGACTGGACCACTCCAACCTCATGGTGGGACATCCAATGGTTCCCGTTGTTGCAACATATTCTTTTCTAGGGTCAACTTCGTTCTGTCCTATCGGTGAGCCTCGAAAAATACAAAACCATTTAATGTTCCCCCAAATCACCTCTTTCCCTCTTGCCTACGCTCACAGGTCTTGCCACACATCCAGACTATGGTGGCACACATCCAGACTATCCTGCCAGACCTATTTCATCATCCAACAACGATTCTAATGGATCAGGTTTGAGGAGGACGTGTTCAGATTTGTGGTGGCCTGCGACATCTGCACTTGATGTAAGAGCAACAACCGACCTCCTGTCGGCCTTATTAGACCCTTACCTGTGCCTCACTGTCCTTGGTCCCATATCTCTATGGACTTCATTATTGGTCTATCCTCGTCTGCTTTTCTAAGTTGCCTGCTTTTCTAAGTCTGTTCATCTTGTTCCCTTCCCCAAGCTAACAACAACTAATCCTCCACATGTTTTGACTTCATGGGCTCCCCACTGATATCGTTTCAGATTGGGGCCCACAGTTCACCTCACGATTTTGGAACGCCTTCGACAAGCTCATCGGAGCCACTCCCAGTCTACCATCAGGTTTCCATCCCCAGTCCAATGGACAAACGAAGCGAAAGAATCAAGCACTGGAGGGCTCTCTCCGCTGCATGACGCTATTACCTGGAGGAAGTTCATACCGTGGGTCGAATACGCCCACAACTCCCTACCGTCCGCTTCAATATATAATATTAAGGTAGTTCTTTTCCTTATTCTTCATTAAATTATTTAATACACAATTGGTGCTGTGCTGAACATTGTGCTGATAAAAAAAAAAAAATCACAACCTGGTTTGGGAACATGCAGCACAAACGAGCTCAAAAGAGGGTGGTGCATTTAGCTGAGCGCTTCATTGCTATGTTTCCTTCAAACTTATGCTGGAAAACACTACAAACCACAGCAGCACATTTGTGTATTGCAGACACGTACATGAGGACTAACTATACACTTTAAAGACAATACAACTGCTGCTCATCATCTTATTTCACACTCCATGACCACCCATTTGCTGCTGTTTGCACATTGCACACATTGCACATTCTGTATGCTTTATGTAGTTTATACTTTTACATTTGTATATATCTATATTTTATACTTAATTTTATTGTAACAAAATTACTGCACATTGTAGATTTTATATTGTACATTCTTTTCTAGTGGCATTTGCCTCTTATTGTTTCCTTTCGTGTAAACATTTCCCTGCATATCATACTGTGTATGGTTGTTTATATTTAAGATCTTTGTTTTAATATTACAAAGTTTATTAATTTACAGAGTAACCTTACGATGACTAAATACAGTCGACAGTTTGGAGACAAAAGTTTCTCAAATCTTTCCCCCTGTTCAGGGTCAGTCACTACACTACATCTATTTTATTTTGTTTCATTTAGGTTGGAGTGCACTGTGCACACATCTGATAGAGCTCTTTCACAATCTGAACAGTTATGCAAATGGTTCCATTTTTATGTCTTATATGCAATTCATATAGGTTTTGACACAGAAAGGCAATTTTTTTTAACACATCAGAGCTCACCAAAAATGCATGAGACCTTTCATTTGGCCTTAACAAAAATTTTTATATGTATTGGGTTTTTATTTTTTTAATTGGATTGTGTTCTTATGTTATAAAATGAGTAGAGAACATTATTATGATTATTTGTTACCATTTATATAATTGTAGTAAGTAGTATTCATACAGTACATCTAAATAACTTAAAAGTCAAGAAATTAAATAATATGTACTTATTTCATACAATTAAGTATTAGCATTTACTGAATATTTTAAAGGAAAATTATGTCGCTGTTAACATTTACTTAATGTTTTTATTAATGTAAAGTTTAAGGGTACAGTAACTACATTTTACTTGATACTTGATTCATATTACTTGAGAGAAATTTGTTTTTGATATTACAAAAGTAAAATGTACTTAAATAGTGCAAATTGTTATGAAGATTTTATCAAGTAAATACTAGCATTTTTATTTCAGCATACACACAAGAATTCATGAATACTTGTATTTCCGGAAAGTGAATATATGTTGGGTACGGAAAGAATTTTCTGCTTAGCAGATCATGGCTCCAGTATGCTGAAAAAAAAACTTTATTACCTTGACGTTATCCAAGCACTAGTAAAACACCAAGATAAGTGCATTAGTGTAGCTGGGGATTATATAGTGAAATAGAGGTAGTTTTTACTCTCAAATTTTTTTTCCTGTTTTTTTTTCTGCACAATCTAACGTCCCGCTTTAAATTTAACACAATTTACATATTGTAAATGTTTTCATTAAAATGGTTTTTGTTTGATAATTTGTTTGTTTTTCAAAGGACCATTCATCAGTGTTTCTGGATAAAAAAAAAAAATCTATTTTAGCCAATTTTGTATACCATATTAAAAAAAAAAAAAGGTTTCAAAAGAATAATTTAAAAATTTTGCTTTAACCCTAGAAGAAAAGTTGAAGTTTTTGCTTGTTAACATTTTGATGACAACTTTCTAAAGATTAATCAGTGTTTTTTATTATTAATGATGCACTTGAAAAAAAAAAAATCAAAACAAAAATCAAGACAAAAACTTCGGGACCCTACATTACTGCAGAATACCAAGGAAATATGATATAAAATTAATTTGAATAAGAAATTGACTAAAATTCATCACTATTTGACCATGAATATAAGAGGCAGTTGAAGGGATTGAAATAAAAAACAAATATATTATTATACGATTATTCTCATGGTGAATCTAACTACTGATCATAAGTTATAATGTAATCATGAGGTCATTGTGCTCTTAGAGTCAAGAACAGCTTTTATTATGGTTATGATTTATGTGATTCCTCTGTTCTCTTTAGACAGATAAGAGCAGCTCAAGGACAAAGTGCAGAGTGTTCTGTACCTCTTCACTCTTATCACCAAGAAAAGGAAGAGATTAGCAGACAGGAAGACACCTGGTGGTACAGACACACAGAGAGAGTATAAAGTGGGGGGGGATCCACTTGGCGTCCCCTGTTCAATGCAAACTCTATGGATGTATTGATCTAACGGACCCTTTTGCAGAAGGCTTAAGTAAATTTTGTCTATTCTGATTTTAATCATAATTGTTGTCTTGATCTTAATTAATCCAAATTGATTTTCCTGTAACAGTTGCTTTAAAAATACTCTATATTGCTACATAAATAAGGGTAATCGTAATTATATTAGATAATTATTATATATAATTATATAATTATAACAGCTAACTGTGCACTTTCTACAAGATATTAAATCAGTGCAATGAAATTTAAAGGTATATATCATGAGCTGCTAAGCAATCAAATAGCACCAATTTATTGTTCAAGGGGCTCTGCAGGGGAGAAACAATAAGTTATAAGCAGGGACGCAGACAGCCATAGACCTGTAGGTTGCCATAGTCCTGTGGGTACTGTTTATACATTCTTTAAAATTATTTTGCCAATTATGTTTTTAAATTATTTAATTTTATTTTAGTTATTTTACCTATGTGTTAGCAGGCAAATAGGTAGGCTAGAAACAAAAATTGTGCATGCTGTGAAATATAATCATCAGGCAATTTTTTTGGGTTAGAAGCAAGTTTTTAAAAAATCTAAATGCTCATTTGTTCTATCTGTCCTTATAGAGCTTATATACAGTAGCTGCATCATCATTCTGCAGATTCAAGGAAAGAAGTCTACTGTTTGGTGAACTTTTTAAAATCTTTATTTATATTGAGCTTTATTTTGCCCAAGGTTGTGCATTTACAGATACTCTTTGGTATACTGCAGTTGTAAAGAGATTATTTACTTAACCAGGCATTTCCGCCCAGAGAACTGCCGCTTAATGGATTATTATTATTATTATTTTTGACCATTCTCTATAAAACCTAGAAATAGTTGTGCAAGGAATTCTCAAGAGATTAGCATTTTTGGAGATCATATATATACACAGTGTGTGTGTGTGTGTGTGTGTGTGTGTGTGTGTGTGTGTGTGTGTGTGTGTGTGTGTGTGTGTGCGCTACTGTGCATCTTACAAGATACATTTGAGATATCATTTTGTTTTGGATTATTATGATTATTATTGTCATCATTTTATTATTATTATTATTATTATTATTATTATTATTATTATTATTATTTGCCTTACTAGTTCCTCATGGGGAGCCCACTTCTGCTGTGTCTGGCCACATTGCTCTTTATGAGTAAGTTTGAACCTGAGTTTTAAATTGATTGAGTTCTTGTTATTGTAAGCTGTTATACAACACTGACACTGGAGACTGCATTTATACATTTTAAATAAATGTCACCTAACAGAAAACTTATATAACAACATATCAATATATTAATATATTTAAATAATCTCATAAAAATTTTATTGGAAGCTGTGTCCCTGCTAAACCTGGTGCTATAAAAAAATTATTCAACATTTTCAAACACCTTCAACTAAGGTTTTAACAGCATTGTGGTTTAAAAATGTGACATTTTTACACAATATTACAGTTTATATTAGGCAGCATTAATTTTGTCTACTTACAGCCTACAAAGAATATGCACACTTAAATGATTGAGATTTTGTAACAAATTTGTATATTACACAAAGATAATCAAAGTAATAAAAAAATGCGGTTTTAAAATGATGATTTCATTTATTAAGTCCATGAATTAAAACATTTTAAAACTGCAATTTGTCTACTGATCAAGTAATAAACAGTACACATTGTATTTTCAAGTTTGATACATTTGCATCATGGAAAAATAATGTATAAATGGGTGAGGAAGGTCATGGTCAGAGGAAGTGTCAGAAGAGGGTGAGACTACAGCTCCAGGTAGACACTGCGGATTGGGTTATGTCAAACTTCGCAGGTTTATATTTCTGTTACCTTTAACTATTTTGTGATAATATCACTTGTTTTATTTTTCCTTAGATTTGCCACCTTATTTAATTGCCATGCACCTCAGTGTTCTTTGCCTTATGTTTATGATATTTTCCTTGAATGTGCCAAGTTCCTGTTTCATTCTTTAATTGGTAGGATTAGGCTAAAACCTGGTTTTATAGTCCTGTTAGTCATTCTGTTTTGTTAGTTTGTTTCTCTGTTTTGTTAATTTCTAATAATGTCACGTTTACACATGCATCACTCAACAAGTTCATTAATCACAGGTAGGGAATCAATGTTCATCTCTCTTTCTCTTTCTCTCTCTCTCCCCCTCTTCTCTCTCTCTCTCATCCTCTAATATTAGGCACCATGGCGACAGGAAAAAACGGTAACATATGTAATTGTATAACATATGTAATTAGCATTGTGTGTATATACAGTATGTATGTATTATATATACAGTATAATTCATTAAAAAAACATGTATAATAATAATCTCTGTCTTACTCTTTCACACATGGTGTTGAGCCAATAGAGCAAGACAACAGCAACAAATCATCACCATCACGCTCAGGTAAAGCTCAACTATATAAATATACTGTAAGGACATTATTTCCACCCATTATATCATTCTTCACACTGAATTATGCCAGATGAAGTTAGACTGGAGTCTTCATATAATGATATTTGCAGATGACATTCTTTGTGTTCTTTGTAGCGAGAGCAGGGAATAGGTGGAGGAAAATCTAGAGAGGTGGAGGAATGCTCTAAAAAGCAGAGGAATGCTTTTTTTCACACACATGTATTCTGTCTTGCTGCAGAATACATGTGTGTGAAAAAAGCATCCCTCTGCTTTTTAGAGAAAATGACCCAAGTGAAAATGACCCAAGTGTAATGGTGAGGCTACAGGGAGCAGAGATAAAGAAGGTGCAGGGCTAGGGTCAACAGTCCAGAGCAGCAGAAAGTGTGGAAAGGCATGTGCAGGCAGGTTGTAACAGACGGAGAAAAGTGTCATGTATGTTGTGTGATAAAAGAGCATCAGCGGGAATTAAAGGAAAGGTGTACAAGTCAGTGGTGAGACCAGCGATGCTATACAACTTAGAGAGAGTGGCACTGAAGAAAAGACAGGAGGCAGAGCTGGAGGTACAGATCTGGCCATTAAGAATGCACGTTTCGAGAAAAGGAATCCCACGACTTGCCACGGCTGTGCGCTGAATACAACGCGACAGCACGCATAATCCCCGGGCTTTGACTGCGCTTTCTCCATTCATTAGTAGTAGTACACT
>JAQMYL010000006.1:1336659-1361110 GCA_030014365.1 Clarias pachynema | reverse complement strand
ACAGTGGCAACCTGGTGGAGCTGGGGTTCGAACCGCCGATCTTCCGATCAGTAACTCAGTGCCTTAGCCCTCTGAGCCACCACTGCCCCTCTAATGTGAAAGCTGCAATAAATGTAAAAACAAATGTCAAATTCTGATGATTTGATCAACTTCTTGAAGAGTTACACACCATGAGAAAATTCAGATAGATATAGCAGATTTCCAGATGCCGGCTGTTTAAATGTCTGCCATGTTCCTGTGCTGACTCATCATCATCATCGAGTTTTACATAAGAGCACTTTTAGCTTTTAGACAGAAACTGCTGAAGAAGGCAATCATGTTGTAAACACAGAATTCCATACAGCTTGGCAGTAATGTTCTTTTTCCATCAGGAAATGTTTTCACTGGAAGCTTTTTTTTTAATTGTCCATTTTTATTTTTGCGGGGAAAGTGGTGATGCGATACACAAATGTGATGGCAAATGTAAACAATAGAAATGTTAAGAAGAAGGGGAAGAAGAAGAAGAGCTGCACCAATTCCAATGGACGGGGTGAATGACAATTAGCCTAATCTGCATGTCTTTCGATTGTGGAAAAGTCTCCTGGAGGAAAACTACCAAGCACAGGGAGAACATGCAAACTCCTTGCACACTGACTCGAGGCAGGAATCGAACCCTGGAGAAGCGAAGAGACAGTGCTAACCACTTTTTTTTTGCGTTGTGTTATTGCGTTCACTTCACTCTATAATATTTTGAGCATCTTCACGTATCTTGACCTTACAATTTTCTGACTCACATCCTTAACCAATTATAACTTTACACAACAGTTCCAGCGTAGTGTTTTTTTTTTACTTTGCAGATTTACTGTATGGGCATGTCGGCATTTTCCGATTTGTCAGATGTACAGACCTCTGTGGTCGAAATCATAAACATACACTGGACAAGGCACAGCTATAAGCTGACTGCGTTTCCCTCTCGGCCAGCAGATGATGCCGTCCCACTCCGGCATGCAGTCGCCTTCTAGAGGGGAGGAAATCAGATATCAACAAATAAAATTTTTTTTACTTTTATGTCTTCATCAAGCAGGTTATATTTATTATTATAAATTGTAATTTTAATACTATTGCTGTATGTCTTGTTTTACAAAATGTTTTATTTCATTTCTACGACAGCAATATACCAACGATTACTTGTTTAATTAAAAGTGTTATTTCATTTAAAAAATTTTCATGTAAGCTCTGGCAGGACTGCTGCTATAAAAAAAAAAAAGCACAGGTTTATTACAAAGCACAGAGTGTAAACACTTATATCCTAAAGATAGCAGAAAAGTTAGAGCTTTGACCTTTTACTGTTTCTACAGCTCCTTCGATAAAGGTTAATTAAACTAATCTGTTCATAGAAAATGTCACATGGAGTTCCTGCAAGCTAATTCCCTCTGAATGAGTTATTATTATGATAGAAATCTTAAATTTATCATCTAAAATCTAAAATTAATATAAGCCAGTTATTTTCAGCTCAGCTAATGTTAGAGCTGCTGTTATCGAAAATGAAACACCACCAATCAGAATCCAGAGCACAACAATGCAGCTGTAATGAAAACTCACAATGCTTGAGAACAATGCCGGAGCGATTACATCAGCGTGTGTCAGTGGCAATAATGCAATAGTGCACAGGATCAATCCAGGAATAAATCTGATCAGAGATAAGTGTCCAAACCTGGGACTCTTTATTGTTTCATTCTCTGGATTTATGGGCTCTGTTTTGTGGAGGAAATTGGATCAGAGGACCTCTGGACAAAGACAGGTGCTACACCAGTGTGTTCATGACGCATAACTGAATTTCCCTGATGAATGAATGGAGGCACCTTTTTTAAGTTTCAGCTCAGAAAAGAGCAGCAGGAAAGAAGAAGATAGCAAATGTGGAATGTTGAAGGGTGTGTGTGTTTTATTAAACTGAGGGTTTGTGAGATTATTTCATTCTTCATCTCGCAACAGCAACTTCCTCGACTATAATCTTAAATTTGCTTGGAGTCCTTGCTAAAATGTCCTTATTCTGATGCTGAGAATAAAATGTGCATGTATCTACGCGAGATTAAAATGTTCACGAACAATAAATTATTTTCTCTAGTTAAACCCAATTACTGGTATAATAACGCCTCTTGTATATTTAAATGGATGTGATGACGTAGTAGGATGCTGAGTAAGGACTTGCAAGCGCTTGTCTAACTGTCTCTCCAACCAGGATATAACAGTGTCCATTTATCTTAGTGAGCAGGACAGCCGTAAGTGTACTGTCTGTGTACGCTCATCTCTTCAGCTGTAAAATTGAAATAAAGCACATTTTATTTCTCATTGATCCGGTCTTCTGAATATTGATTTACTTGATTTTTTTCCCCACAACCTACCTCGTACTGTCCTGAGCTGGGCTCGGATGTTTCTCTCACACCGCGCCCGGGCACGGATCAGGAGGAAGATTTGCTCATCCCTCGTGATGACATCATCAGAGTCGATCTGTGACAGGAGTGAATAAAAAGAATCGAGTCAGAATGAGATTAATCCGGCATCCTGGGATATATGTACATTAAACTAGTGTAAGTTTCATGCTGAAATTAAAATGATTTTATTCATTTAAAGTCAAAATAATATTGGAATAATATTGGACATTTTATTTTTTTTAAGCTGGTGAATACTGAAAGTGAAATTAAACTGAATTAGCAGCAATTTATGTGATAATTAAGATCCACTCGTGCTTAAATGGGACCTGTGATGAAAAATTCACTGTTTCAGACATTCGGACGTGAACACACAATCTGCGTGAACACACGAAAAACATAACATTAAATCATTCCCTGCTATGTGGCTTTTTTTTTTTTTTTTCAGATTTTTGGAGTATAATATGTGACCTTTAAAGGTATTTTTTTTTTACATGTTATCTGATTGTACATGTTTTCTTTTTCTTATAGTTTTCTTTTTTTTCCATCTGTACAACCTTATATTTACATTTCAGGGACATAGGACATGGTAAAAGTCAATGATCGAGTTTCTGGGGACTCAGATCAAATAAAGAAAGAAAAGAAACTGAAAATATCTCTTAATGATGTTGATAATTTTGTCACAAATAAATGGCTGTCATTAGGACATATGGCTTGAGGACAAATTTCTGCTCATTTTTTACAAAAGGTGCCAATATTTCTGGCAGATACTGAACTCACTTGTCAGCATTTCATCATCAATGACTTTCCCGCTGTGTCTGGAAGAAACCTTTGCCTGATCTGTTGCCTCTAGCTGTTGTGAAATTTTTTCACCGAACTGCGATATGTGGCAGTCTCGCTTTAACCTTCTTCGTGTCGTCTCGTTCTCTCGGTCTCTCCCTCCATGTCTCTCTGTCCTTTGGCTCTAATCTGCCTTTCTCACTTCTTTGTGCTGGAAAAGGTGAGGAGTTGAACACAAGAGGCTTTGTGCCTGAAATACTTTTCACAACCAGTGAGCAAAAGTAGCAGAGACAAGCTGTGTGTATGTGTGTGTGTGTGTGTGTGTGTGTGTGTGTGTGTGTGTGTGTGTGTGTGTGTGTGTACACTGCGTCCAAAAGTATGGGAACAGAATCTAATTGTGAGGAACTTCATTATGCAGAAAATGAATAACCCAAACACACTGCAAACAGAAGAAAAGACTTTATCTGGGGGGAAAGGTAGAATGTTTTAGATTGGCCAGTTTAATCACCAGAGCTTAATTCAATTGAGCAGTGTTTCACCTCCTGAAGAGGAGACCCATGGGAGAAAAACAAGCATGCAAACAAGGGAAAGCGCAAACAAACATTGTGACCTTTATCTATTATTATACTTTCGCTCATCTGAAACTTATAAATTATATAAGTTTAAAGAAATTATTCTAGCTATAAACGTCAGGAAATTTAAGTTGAAATTATGATTTATCACCTCATATTCATCTTCTGATCTCACAAAACAAAAGAATTGATCTTGCCGTTCCAGTAATTTCAGAATGGATCAAGAACAGGAAATAGAGGATGAACAAATTTCAACAAATTTACTGCAAACCCTCCAGCACAAGAGCACAACTCTAATGTGAATCAGTGTTGTTTTCGTACAGTAAGATCCCAGTAAGCCCTGCAGCAGCATCTCAGCAGGTCAACAGGTCAGAGCTGGGTTTGTCCCTGCACCCGCACATGTTTTCCACCTCCTCAGATCATTATCTGTCCTTAATCACTCCTCCTTCATTTACAATGCTCAGTTTGGACATTATCACTTCTGATTTATTCCGTCCATTTAAGTCCAGCCGGCCACAAGAAATACAAATAGAATCTGTGTCACAGCACATTGAGTCGGCTTTTGTTTTATTGCTTAACAAATGAAATTAGCAACTGTGATGTACACAAATTATTTTGAATGATATTTCTCCCACATTGATTACTCTGTAAAGTGTGAAAGAAAAAAACAGAAGCAGATGTTATGGGAAAACATCAATCACACTCACTGGCTTTTCCTGCTTGCTGTGGATCTGTAGACGATCCTGAGAGTCCAATGCAGACAAGGACATATTTGCTCATAGTTAGCTTTATTTAAAAAATTTGTATATGTCTTTTAAAATTCAGACAACATGTTCCTGTGTTTCTGTCTGCTTGGTCAGACTAAACATAGAAGAGTAATAAAGAATAAAGAGTAAAGAGATTAGATGTGTAATAAACATAGATTAAAGTTATACTAAACAAGGCTGCAACAAAGCATAACATAACCAAAATATCTACTAAAGGACAGACTAAAAGTCGATGAAAGGACAGACTAAACATCTACTAACTGACAGACTAAACATCTACTAAAGAACAGACAAACCTTTACTAATTGACAGACTAAACATCTACAAAAGGACAGATTATCCTCTACTAACTGACAGACTAAACATCAACTAAAGGACAGACTAAACACCTACCCAAGGACAGACTATACGTCCATTAAAGAACAGGTTAAAAGTCAATTAAAGAACAGACTAAACATCTACCAAAGGACAGACTAACCTCTACTAAAGGACAGACTAATATCTACTGAAGACTAAACAGCTGATAACTGACAAAGTCAAAGTCTACCAAAAGACAGTCTATCGTCTACTAAAGGACAGACTAAACGTTTACTAAAGGACAGACTAAAATCCTCTAAAGGAAAGACTATTGTCTACTAAAGGACAGACTAAACGTTTACTAAAGGACAGACAAAATGTCTACTAAAGGACAGACTATCATCTACTAAATACAGACTAGACCTCTATTAAAGGACAGACTAAAAAATGTCTTCTAAGGGTCAAATGATGTCTACTTAATAATGTCTTGTATATTGCTGATCTAGGGTTAGTATTGAAATGTATTGTATTGTATTTTATCTGTATAATTCTTAAATGCTTTGTATTTCCTGTGCATTGTTTAATGTCTTTAAATAACATGTACATTGTCTGCATTTACAGTATGTCTGTACATCTCGTGAGTTACGAACAGCCTGAATCTAATTCCTTATATGTGTTAATATACTAGCACGATAAATCTTCTTATTCTGAAGAACTGACTTAACCTCTAATAAATGCCAGATTGAATGACTAAGAAACATTTAATAAAGAGTTTTTTTTTTTTTTCAGGTTACTCTAGCAGTCTTCGACTTCACATATCCAGACAATACTATCACGGCTTAAAGCAGGTCAGTGATGCACTTCACAACTGAACACATGCGATACTACACATCATTATCTCTCTCTTCTGCACTTTGCAGATTAAGGAATGGGTTATGGAATCAATACTTAAAGGGGTAGACTCTGTCGCCTGCAGTACTTAGGGCGGCTATGATATGATGAGTAAAACACACAAAGAACTTAATGCTAAAGGATTTTGCAAATATTGTAAGTGATAACTTACCAGGAAGACAAACATCTCAAACAGCCCCAGGTATTACCTACACTACTGTGCCTCAGGATGGAAAGGAATCATGTATTGAGCCAGGTCATTGAGTGTTCTCTAATTAACTAAAGCAATCATAGCAACTCAAATTACATGTTTATGTGTAAAGAAGGAAATTGCTTTCGATTGACAAAAGCACCACAGTTCTGACCAAGTACCCCTAAGGCAACCCCTAAGTGCATTCAATTGCTTTGCTTGCATTTGGCAATTACCACCAGTCCACAATGAGTTATTAAGTTGTTCAGGGAGATGACCAAAAAAATTGCTGACTGAAAATAGGCTAGTTATAAACAAGTTGCCCAGTCAATACAATAAAATTGCCAAATGAAGTCTTGATGCTGGAATGTTTCTCATGTCCATATGCATGGACATGCATTATTGAGCTGCATTATTCGATATGAAATATTATACATAATTGTACCGTAAAAATACTGTAATTTCTGAACGTTGTTGTCTTTCTTTGCATATCCGCATAATTTTGTTAATAAGGAATGTGATGCTACACCTTGTTCAAAGCTTCTGTAAATGTCTGGGTATGTCCAGCTTCTCACAAACTATTTCTTTAATAATTTTAATTTCTGCAATAGAGGTTGCGTCCGTATATTTCACGTTGATTTTTGTACGTACTCACTGATCATAAACATGACCCAAGAACCAGGTGGTGTAGAAAAATTTTTGGACTTCAATTATATATAATGTCCCTTACGCAAGCTGATTACAGAACATTATGTATTATGTATTTAGGGAGCTGGTGGTCTAATATAACTAAAAACTAATATAATTTCATATGTTTGCCAATGCATGTTGTGCTACTAATTACCAATAGCCATTTGGGACCAATTGAGCCAACCATAGTGATGGGAGAGAGTACACCACTCACCCCTGACTCATTTCTTAAAAGCCCAGGTTTAAAAAAAAAAAAAAAAAAGGGGTAAATGCATGCCAAAGCGTACTTTGTATGCGTAAGTGTGCTTGTAGCCAGATTAATAACTTATGTACGTGAAGTTTGGAAAAACTTATTTTGCAGTAAGTGTAATTAGATATAGGTTATATACTTATAAAATAAAATATACTATAATATACAGTACTATACTATATACTATACTACTGTATTGCAAGTGTGCTCCCAATATATTACAGGGTTTTAGGACTTTTTGTAAATGCTGAATGCATTTCCTATACTATAGTATGTGTAATAATAATATATATGTTTGCCTGGCAGTGTAGGTAGAGCCACTGTTGCCTAGAACCAGAATGAAGCATACTTTTGGTAGGTTATATTATTTGTATAGCAGACATTTGTTGGGAAAAGGCATATTATTAGTGAAAGGGATGGAAAGGCCAACTAATTAAAGTACAAGTAAATAATTCAAGGATAACAAATGTTTTGCATTGTGTGAGCAAAACCTGGCAGGATGTGGCAGAGACAACAGGACTAAAGTGTGGCCTAAGAATCAACAAGGAAAGAAAGCATGTGGAATTCCGCTGCTGAGGGACTCTCGGGACACATCGTGTGTGGAGTTGGGCAAGGTCTGATCAGCAGGTTGTGTGGAAAATGAACAGTCAGGAGGAACAGTGAGTCAGGAGGAACAGTGAGTCAGTTGAGCAACTAATAGAACAGGTACTAAAATAAAAGGAGAGATAAATTGGGGAGTGAACAAAAAAATAGTCATCAAAATAATAGAGCAGATAAGAAGGAACAAGGAAAATGGAAGATATTAGGAGGACAGGGAAGATGGAAAGAGAATGCAGTAGGGATAGATAGCGGGAAATTTAAAAAATGAAAGATAAGAGAACAGGGAGGAGAAGAAACGAACCACGCCACCGCCAGAGTTGCTTGAAGAGGCATGATAGACCACCAACCTAAAACAGTGACCAAGCTCAAGGCTCCAGCGAGATATTTCCCATGATGGGAGTGACGCCAATTTTACAAGAATGGACTAATGTGAAACTACAAGTCCACAGGACATTGAGGGGGTGGCAAAAGATGCCAAGACATCCAGAGGAACAGGACCTGGATCATGGCCATAGGAGCACACTGAAACCTCACACACTGCATGACAGCAAGTGTAATAGGTGTCACAGAAAGAACAAAGACTATGAGGGGAGAGAAACAGACATGCAAGTCACAGATATTATAATTGTCCCACAAGGAGTCTCGGCGATACCACGGTGGCCAGACAGATTACAGGACTGGCCTCAGGGGGAGGGCTCAGTGCGCCATGTCTCTCTGAAGGTCGCAAAAAACTTTGAACCAAAGTATTTACAATTAAATTGTTTAATTGTTTAATAATTAAAAATAAGCAGGTTAATGATTGGAAACCAACACACATTACTTAACTGAACTTATCACCTGACAAGCAATTTTTGCATATTTTCCATGTAGTGATAGCTCACGTAGCAGCCACACATGTAGAGGTAGAAATACACACCAAGGCAAATATCACTAGTTGTAAGTAGCGAGGATGAAGAACTGCTTCCCAAGGCATGTAGAGAGCCCTTTCATCTTTAGGTGCTAGCTCAAGATCTAATATCGCTGTCTATGCCAAATTGGCTCCAGTTATACATCGATGACACCGATCTGAAGCCTGATGAAAGAATAATGTCAGAAATGTACAAAAAAAAATTGCTGCCTACAAATTGTTAACAAAGCATCGAATATTTACGATGTATGTTAGAGCGGATGAGTAGGAAAATCTGTCGCCAGCATTTGTCTAAGCCATGTGAAAAGCACCACAACGCAAAACTATGTGTTAAATTCCGTGGGAATGCATACTTACCTTAAGAATACTACTGTAGAAATCTAAAAATACAGCTGAATGTACTTGGCCCAGCCACCACACTTAACTGGACACTGGAGGCCCGGGCTGCTTTTGATTCTGTTAAGCCGTTATTGTTATCAGCACCCACGTTGGTTAGCCAAGATTATAGAAAACTGTTTCAATTATATGTCTCTGATAGGTGGTGGTTGAGACGTGTCAACACAGCGTCAATACTGAACAAGCAAACAACCCATAGCTAACTATTATGGCTTTGGATAACTTGGATAACGTGCAGAAGGGTATGCCACTATGAAAAGCTTTGACCATTACAATGGGCCACACAGTTACGTTACCTTATACAGTATCTGCCACATGTGTTATTTACCAGTCAGATGTTCATTATTATCATTATATGAATTAATAAATTTCCAATGCTACTGTAGTCACTTAAGTTCCTAAAGGTATATGCAGATTTGGAGAATCAAACATTGCCAAACACAGACCAGGTGTTCTTCGTTGATGGGTCATGTTTACGCGTTAATGACAGTTATAAGACAGGATACATGATTGTGTCCCCCACATCAGATTTAATATTATTCCAAAGAGTCTCCATAGCACAGCCATGTCTTGCACAATTGGAAGAAATTAAAGCATTAACAGCAACATGTAAATTAGGTACGCGTTCAGGTTTACATGTTCAGTGTCTGTGGCAATATGAGCACAGAGGCGGTTCCAATGTGTAGATGGGTCGTAAACTGGCTGTAGTGAAATATCAAATACACAAAGCTTATGGTCCTCACGTGAATGCACACCGTCTGTATTCAACACCGTCTGTATTCTGAATTGGGCTTGTGGATAGTGCGAGACTTCTCATGGTGTGGATTTGGAAGCATGGAGGAGCTAAATCAGGACACCTGAGGCTACCTTCACCCACATGGATGTTGTGGACATTTCCCAAAGTTTTAAAGACCTGAAAACAGCTGGACTACGAGTATGACTTATTAGCATTTGAAGCTAATGTACGCATATGTTTATATAAGTATCTTTAATTATATATTTGAATGCATTGTCGAGTGCATATATAGAACTGGGTTTGCACTATAGCTTGTCCTGACATACAGTATAAGGTTCCATTTGTATCTTTAACTCATGTCAAGAGGCAATCAAAGACCCCTCAAGACCTACAGCTCACTTAATGTTTTCATATTTCTGGTGTAAGGGCCAGACTTATTGATCTGACAATATCAAACTCATTGGGGGCATGCATTAAGATGTGCTACACACACCTATAAACATTCCTTACATTAATAACAAACAGGAATTGTAGACATCTAGGGCCAAATGAACAGCCTCCAGGGGGAATTGTAGAAAATGATTTTGGACTTTGATTATATTTCATATAGCACAAGTATGTTAATCAAACTAATTATATTATAGGTATCTCATTTGAGTCAACATACAAAGAGTGGAAGGTTAGGCTATTAGGCCCGAAATGTTCTTAGGGAAGTAAGTTGAGACAAAGGGCTGACAGAAAGAGGAATTTGATCCAGACAATGAGTAAGCTCAAGGTACAAATTAAGATAGAACTGCGTAGAGCTGATCAGCTGAGCACAAAGCAGGAAAAAGATCCACAGATGGACTAACTTCCCCTTTACAGAGAACATGAACAGTGCTGTAATTACAGCAAATAAATCATTATTCAATCACTCGTCAGAACTGTTATCATAATCACAGGTGTGGTGGGATTAAGGCTGATCTGGATGAGTAGAAATACTGTTAGAAATACTGTTAAAAATACTGTTAAAAATAATTTCTAAAAAACTGTTAGAAATAAGGAAGACCATCTGCCAGAGCTATAGAAGACAAAAGGAATCAGTTTGAGTACCAGAAGAGACATAAAGTAGAGGAGAGTGAGCAGAGAAAATATGATAAGCTGCCCTCTATACAGTGTATAGAAGTCACATGACATGAAAATAGGTGTAATAACATAAGCTTATGATAAGGGGCATAATAGAATTTAATAAAATCTAATGATGTCTAATCTTTTAACCTTTTAATTTTGACAGTTAAATATGCAATATACTATACACATAATAATTAACACATAAGAGAATCAGAACAAGTGATAACAATCTGTTTAGGAGCCTAAAATGTAATATTCATGTTAATTGGTAGACTTAGTAATACTCCAGTAAAGCACAGAGCATAAAAGGCACCACAGGTCAATAAGAGGGAAATCAAACGCCTAAAGTACTGTGGTAGAAAGTTAGAAGAAAGATTGCAGCGACGTCAAGTGATCTGATAGAATGTCACAGAGAATCTGGTCAATAAGAGGAACTTACCAAATCGCCCAAAAAATTAAAGAAGCACTAAGCCTTACCAAAAAAAATGTGGCCTAGTTTAAGAAGACAACCCACAGGTGAATAACTATGAGATTGATAGAAGAGAGGTGGGGAAAAAAGTCGACGAGTACAGTATATAACATAAAAATTAGAGAGCTGAGTAAATTATTATTTATCTAATGAATAATTAATAAAAATAGATCAGACAAAGAAATGAGGATGAGCAACACAGTGGTTTTCAGGTATATAAACCCGTGCTGGAAAAGGGAACGGGGGCTCTTTTGCTTTTGTGCATTGACGTATGTTGATGACTTTGGTCTGTCTGACTGGCTCAGATTTGTCTGTCTAGTGAACTTCAATAAACTTTATTTGCTTTTTCTCTGCTCAAAGCTTGCTTAGTGATTTATGTTAAATGACTTGGATGTGTCTTGTACAAATAATGCATTTTCATGAAAGGAATAAATAATGATGATGATGATGATGATGATGATTGAACATTTTTGAAGTCCTTAAAATTAGTTTTTCTTTATAAACTTCACCGTTAAATTCGGGTTTCAGATGATTTTGACACTGAATTTATACACGTGACACTGGAAGCTAAGCAAAAATCCGAACTGACTCGGTTGCTTTTATATGAGTACTAGAAAAACCGAATAAAAACATTCACCCAATATATGTGTATATTCCATCCTGGCAAAACTGGATTAATCACAGGAAGACATTCATCAAGCAACACTTGTAGACTGTGTAATTCAATAAATGTAACAAATGAAAAAACACAAGAGACTGTAATCACATCTCTAGATGTCTCTGGTCATCACCAGTGGGATCATATCACAAGATTTGCACACAACGCATAGACTGTGTATCTTTTTTACCATCTTCTCAGAACCACTCACTTCAGCAATAAGATAAAATCATCATATTAAAAGTACTAAAGTTAATTTAAAAATAGACTTTATGCCTGATATACAGCGCTGTTTGAAAGACCCACACAAATCTCTGTAAAAGCTTAAATTAATTACATTAATCACTTCATTATTATTTGCTCAAAATGCACGTCTCCACTTACATCAATGGAACCATAACGTTAAACTTCTACCGATTCCTGTTTCCACTCATAAACTCATGTACCTTGGCCTCAAGCTCACAGGCCTATTCTATCTCAATTTCATACCCCTAGTAAAAGCAATTTGCGGTGATGGCACGGCAGTGATCAATGAACCTATTAATCACCTAAACTGGTAATATAGCAACCACAAAAATGTCAATATTGCCCAAAGTTAATTATCTGTTCTCAATGATATTAATGCAACCCCTTCAGCTGGCTTATACAGTATATTTGAGGGAAAAAAATTTACTTAAAAAAAAAAACAATTATAATATACGTATCAATAACTGAACCTTTCCAAATAACTATTGGTTAAAAATTTTATTAGAACAATTTCACTATCTAGGCAATACAGTGGAGTTAGCATAGTGGCCTCGCGCCTCCTCCGGTCTATTCGTGGAGTTTGCTTGTTCTCCCCGTACTTGGTGGTTTTCCTTAGGGTTCTTTGGTTTCTTCCGACAGTTCAAAAGACATGCGGAGTGGGCTAATTGGCGTTCCCAAATTGTCCCACGTGTGTGAATGTGTGCCCTGCAATGGATTGGCACCCTGTTTATTGAGCAGTCATCAATAAAACAACACCGCTACTCGCCAATAAAGTAATCTTACCAGCTCTGGAAACTGGTTGGAAATTGTTAAAAATGGAAAGGTTTTCACTCACAACTTGGCTACTGTAGACCAGACTGAAGATGAAATGAAGAACAGACTAAATGTCTAATATAAACCAGATTAATCATCTACTAAAACTAAATGTTTATTAATAAGCAGACAAAATATCAACTAAATGTTAGGCTAAACATCTCCTGAAGGAAAAACTAAACTTTTACTATAGACCAGGCTATTAAAGGACAGATTAAATGTTTACTACAGACCAGATTAAACATCTCCTAATGGGTGGTTTAAATATCTAAATGTCTCAAACTAACTAAATAACAAACTAACGCCTACTGAAGGACAGACTTTAGGTCTACTATAGACCAGATTAAACATCCACTATAAACCAGACTTAATAAATGAATACAGAGAGATTAGAGATGTAATATACAGTGTAAAGTAATAGTCATAATTTAATTTGCAGTTAATTGCTGAAACATTATTTAAATCATGGGGTTTATGGTTAAAGTTGAAGTAATTGACTTTACAATGTTCTCCACTACAGCGTAATTTCTGCTCCACTGAACAGAGACAATATTCACAAGCATGCTGACAGCAGAAAGAAAAATACAGGTCAGGACCCGCTAGCAGCCTGTACAGTACCATTAAAGAATTAACTGCAGTCATGGGTTCCATGCTAGCATGCTGACACAAAAACAGCCAAATAAATAGCGTGCTAATATATAAATTAACACATAGAGGCTAATACATCACATATGTATGTATGTATGTATGTATGTATGTATGTATGTATGTATGTATGTGTGTACAGTATGTATGTAACTATTTACTGAGGCTTCATTAAACATGGCAAAACTGATTTGTCCTTTTCAAAATGTGTATTTCTACAACATTGTTGATGGAGGAAGAAAAAAATATCTTATCTTAGGATATATCATCCTCATTACTATTTTTCAAAAGTAAATATTTTATTATTTATCACGTTATCAAATATCTGGCTGAAATATTGTTTTCTCAGTTTCTACGGTTTCCATGGGCTATTAACATGCGGGACTCTCCCTGAACCTCCGGGAGCGCTGGAGTATCTGAAATATTTTGTGAATTTATACAGTATGTGCAGCTAGGTAGCCTACTTCAGTAAAAATTTAGCATGCTGTCTTAAATCTATGCTTGTTCGAATTTTATTCTTTGCTTTCCGGATAAAATGTCCACCCTGAGCAAGTCACATGGTCTCTGTTTATTCATTTATAAAGCTCAAGCAGAATCAGCAATAAATCATGTGTCTTCGTTAATGTGTTCAAGATTCAAAACAGGGGTACGGTTTAAAGTAAAAAAAAATTTATATTCAGTCCCACTTTTTAATACTCTGTTTTCTGTGTCTTTTTCTGTATATCTGTCTTCCACTCAGTGTCTCTCTCAGTCTCTGTGTCTCTTTTTCTTTTTGTCTCTTTTTCCTGCCTCCTTTCTATCTTGTGTTCTCTCACTAAATTTCTCTCTTTCCCTCTGCCTTTCTGTCATTCTCTCTTTGCCTTCATCATTCTCTGTCTTTCTCTCCATCTCCGTTGTCTCTCATCCTCTCTCGAAGTCATTCTCTCTTTCTATCTTGCGCGCTTTCTTTCTGTCATTCATCCGCTTTGTGTCTCTGGCTTTTTATTTTATTTATCTCAGATCTCAGTCTTTGTCTTCTCTTCATTCAATTCTTTCTTTTTCTGTCTCTCTTTCTGCCACTCTCTTATATACTAAACCACATGTAAAGAAAACCTCCAAAAGTTAATAATGATAAGATTTACTTCAGGAATGTCAACATTTGGACTTTAGTCACTTCATACTTTGTGCTTTCTTTTTGCCCCACGTGAAATGGACATGCGGTATGTGTGACATACAGGACGGAGCTTATGGTCAGTAACTCACCAGCGCCTTCGCCATGCTTAACATGCCGACGAGCACGAGTGCTGTAGAAAGCTCCATCAGGTCTGTGCATCAGCCTCGCCTGGTTCTCTGTCTGCAGCACATTTCCTTGTGGAGAACGGTGAATTCTTATCCAGGTGCTCAGACGTGCTCATCCATCCACAGGACAGCCGGCTCTGCTCGAGTCTCGTGTTCTCTCCTGTGTTCTCACACTACAGAGGAGCGACTGTCATGTCACTGCTGGTCTCCTGTTTCTCAGCTCAGTGTGTGAGTCAGTGAGTGTGTGTCAGTGAGTGAGTGCGTGTGTGTGTAAAATGGACCTTCTGCCCCCTGTTAACCCCTTACTGACTAGTGAAGAAAGCTCTCCCACTCCCTCCTTTTGTCTCTCTCTCTCTCTCTCTCTCTCATCTTTCACTATCTCTCATTCAGTCTCTCTTTTTCCGTATTTCTTTCTGCTCCTCTCTTTATCTTTCTTTCTTATTTTCTCAACCATTCTTATGTGTGAACTAACAGTTTGCTTTCTCAACAAGAAAAATTGGGTGCAAAATTGTTGGCACCTCTAAATACCATTTTAATAATACAGAAATTATCCTGGTTTGTGATGTTGCTTTTGACTATGTTTTGTTTCTGGTCCAGACAGGTTTTTTAGAAGCAGTGATGTTTTTTTCCCCTTACTTTTATAGATAATTTGGAAAATGTTGAACCCACCTACTGTACCTAAATATTTCGAGACCTAATCTTGACTCTTTTTGACTAAATCTTGTATAATGCTCTTTGAATTCTCATTACCATAGTTAGTTTATTTACAATATATATGAATATTAGACCGTTTATAGTCTCTGTGTGCATGGAATTTGCATGTTCTCCCCGTGCTTGGTGGGTTCCCTCCGGATAATTTGGTTTCCTTCTACAGTCCAAAAATAATTAAAAGTCCAAAGACATGCAGATTAAGCTAATTGTTGATCCCAAACTGCCTGTAGTGTGTGTGTGTGTGTGCCCTGTGATGTTGTGGCACCCTGTCCAGGGTGTACACTGCCTTGTTCCCTAAGTTTCCTGGGATGGGCTCCAGGTCCCTGAGACCCTGAATACAGGATAAAGAGTTATAGACAATGAGTGAGTGAGGACGTTGGAGTATGGTCTAGCAGGTAGTGACAGTTAATAATGCTCGAATTTAAAACTGTGTGCATGTTTATTGTGTATTTAATACAAGTAATGACAATCACTTCAGTAGTGTTAATAATTTAGTTAATATATGCTGTCTGTGTACATAGATAGATAGATAGATAGATAGATAGATAGATAGATAGAACTGTGGATTATACACTGGACAAAAAAATGGTGGCTGATTTAATTCAACTTTGATTACAGTGCACAATGCTGTATTCAGTTCATGTTCCCATCAGGAAAAAAAAAGCCTAGAGCTGAGCAACTGAAGCCACCCCAGATCATAACATCACCTCTAGAGGCTTGTACAGTGGCCACTATATAGCTTTAGCAAGTGTTTAAGTCATCTCCATTCATTATTTTTGTTTATTCTGATCACATTTCTTCCATGAAGTTGACGATCCAGCATTCTCCTTCCATGCCTAAGGGAAGGCCCGGGTTCGATTCCCAGCCAGCGCCCCAAACCCTAGCCACTGGATGCAGTGTCAGTCCAAAGCCCGGATAAAATGGGAGTTTTGCGTCGAGAAGGGCATCAGGCATTAAAAAAAAAACTATGGCAAAAACCTGTGCGGACTGGATGGTCTGCTGTGGCGACCCCTTGTTGGGTCCAGAAGAAAGACCAACAACAACCTTGCTTGATGTAGTACACTAATTTGTCCTATCTGAAGTGGTGACTTTTTTTTGGCCAGTAACCTGTGTTGTTAAAAATCTTCTATCTTGGATTTTGATTGAAGTATGTCAGAAGTACTTAGTTCTCTCAAGTGATTATTCAAGAGTAGTGATTTAAGGTGTAAATCGCTGTCAGGGATCAGCAACATATATTGAAGGTGTAGCAGTTAGAAGCATATCCTGCAACATTTAGAGCCACAAATCCAGATAGGAAGTGTAGAGCAGATCTAGCACATCTCAAATTTTCATCCTTTGAATATTATTCTGCTATGGTAACCTTCCCCCATCAACCTCCACATCTTTGTTATCTACCACCCTCCGGGTCCTCTAGGAGACTTTCTTGATGGAACAGACATGCTTCTAAGTCCTTTCTCTTCTGATAACATTCCTCTCACTGTTTTTGGAGATTTTAACCTCCCCCTGACAAGCTCCAATTCTTTGTCCTCCTCCCTGTCCTTAATTCCCTGGACCTGGTTTTCTGCTGTCTCTATAAAGCTATAGGTAACACTTCTATCCCCCTTCATACCTCTGATTGTTACCACCTTCACCTTTCCTATTATGCCAAAAGCCAACCATCAAAAATGTCTCTTCTACCTCCAGAAATCTTTCTCTGTGTCTTCATGTATCCTATTATCCCTACGACTCCTTTTCTTATCTACTATTAGAGATACACATATTTTTCTCTCTCTCTCTCTCTCCTTCCTCATCCATTGACCTCTATGCCTGCTGTCTTCTACACCAAGAAAGATTTTGTCTTCTGCTTCTTGACTATCACAAAAAATACACAGCAATTAAAGAGAATTAAGAAATCTCTCTCATCCACTACACTCTCTGTCTGTCCTCCACCAGTGCAATTTTCCAACCTAACAACCAAAGAGATTCATCACGTCATCTCATCTTCCAACCCCACCTTCCAAAGACCTCCACCGCTTCATCACAACTGTCATCACACTTTTCCATATCAGCTGATATTTGTTGGACCCAGGCTGGGTTTCTTAAGTATGGGGCAACGCTTGCCTTTTTAAATGCAACAGGAATGTCATGTTTCTGCAGCATTTAAGAAGGCAAGGGTTGCCCAATCCTTAAGAAACCCTGACTGGTTATCCCAGAAGGCTCAGTATGTGGTCCTCTTCTGTTCTCCCTCCATACTGTACCTGATCTCTAGATGAGGTCATATCTTCACACGTTTTTTCAAACCATTGTTATGCGGATGACACACAATTTATTCTCGCCACTCAGATCTTAGCATGTCTGGCAGACATTTCATCCTGGATTGCAAACTAAACTTAACCCCAGTAAAACTGAACTTCTGTTCATCCCCGGTGATTCATTCTTCTGTCAGAATCTTTTGATCTTCCTGGACAACACTCAGATCACTCCTTCAGTTAGTGCCCACAACCTTTCCATAACTTTTTTCAACCTTAGGCGAGTAAGGTCTTGTTCATTTCTCTTCACACACGTTTGTTCAGTCCCTGGTTATTTCAAGACAGGACTACCGCACCTCAGTCCTGGCAGGTCTGCCTCTGTGCACAATTCATCCTCTGAAACTGATCCAGAATGCAGCTACGCGGCTTGCTTTCAACCTTCCTCCAGCATTGCTCGTCTGTTTCCACCATCTCTCATAGATCGAGGAAGGCATGCATCTAGAATGTTTAATATTGTGGCTCCGAGGTGGTGAAATTAACTTCCTCTAGATGTCCATACAGTCGCTGGTTATCTTTAAGTGATGACTAAAGACTTATCTGTTTCATATGTATTTCGGTTAACTCCAAGTTCAGTTAAGTTTCCAAAATTAATTATAAAATGTGAATCAGCTCAATTAACTGAATTAAGCAACAAAAGATTTATTCAATTGCATAATTGATTAAATCACACAGCTGTAATAAACAAGACTGAATTTACATTTTAAATCTCTTGTAGGAGCATTTGCATAAGACATGTTTAATAAAACATACAGAGTTGCGGGGAGCCTGGAGCCTATCCCAGGAGGCTTAGGGCATGAGGCAGGGTACACCCTAGACAGGGTGCCAATCCATCACAGGGCACTCACACTACGGGCAATTTGGGAGCACTAATGATCCTAATCTGCAGGTCTTTGGACTGTGTAAAAATTTAAGAACATGCAAATTCCATGCACACAGAGATAGGAATCGAACCTGGACCCTGGAGGTGCAAGGCGACAGTGCTAACCACTATACCAGAGTTTATTCTAACTTATATTCACTTATATGGAGACTCACTAGTGTTAACCTCAAACAATTGGCTTCAAAAAAATAATTATTAACCTTTTATATAGATATATATATATAGACATTAATTAAATTTAGTGAACACCAGTTTATTTTTATTTTAATCTCCAGATTTTAGCCCTTTCTTTATATAATTAATTTTTAATTGGTCTGGACTTATATATGTCTATGTCTCTATATATGTACATACCATGTTTCTTTTTATGGGGTTTTGTGGGCGTCACTAATGCAAATGAGCTGTGACATGAATGTGTTTTGCACTTTATAGGTGATGGGTACAAAATAAATAAGAGTTAAGGAATCTCTTGAAAATATGGCATCATTTTCTTTTTAGTTCAGTTACGCAAACATCTCCACACAACTTCACTACAAGACTTGAAAACAAGGCCCAGTGTTCATGGTGCATCCTGAATTCTTAGAATTTTTTACAGTGCTCAGCAAAATACCCCTTGAACTTTTCCACATTTTGTCACTTTAGAACCACAAACGTATATGTATTTTATTTGGATTTTATGTCACAAACCATGACTAAGTGGCACATAATTATGAAGTATGTCTGTGGAGATTCATTCATCCAGGTAGAAGTTCCTTCTAAATAAAGTTTAATTTACAAAACCACTGGACTTACAAACTTACTTAAAAACACAAGACGTTTCAGTGTTCATCCAAACACCTTCATCACTGATGAAGTCCAGTGGTTTTGTAAATTAAACTTTATTTAGAAGGAATAATTATGAAATGGAATAAAAATGATTTTTTTTTCACATTTTTTTTTTTTTTTTACAAAGATCTGAAAAGTATAGCGTGCATACAGTATGTATTCACCCCTCCCCGAGTCCAAACTTTGTAGAACCACCTTTCATTGCAATTACGGCTGCAAGTCTTTTGGCTCTACCAGCTTTGCACATCTAGAGAGTGAAATTTTTGTCCACTCTTCTTTGCAAAATAGCTCAAGTTTAATAGGCCAAAACCATTCCATTGTAACTCTGGTTTAGGGTCGTTGTCCTGCTGGAAGGTGAACCTCTGCCCTAGTCTTAAGTCTTTTGCACACTCTAACTCTTTTCTTCTAAGATTCCCCTGTATTTGCTCCATCCATCATTCCATCAACTCTGACCAGCTTGCCTGTCCCTGCTGAAGAAAAGCATCCAGACAACATGCTGCCACCACCATGTTTCACAATGGGGGTGGAGTTTTCAGGATGATATGCAGTGTTAGTTGCATTTAGGCCAAAAACTAAAATTTTGGTCTCACCTGTCAAGAGCACCTTTTTCCACATATTTGCTGTTACCCCCATATTGCTTGTCGCAAACTGCAAACAGGACTCCTTATGGCTTTCTTTCAATAATGGCTTTCTTCTTGCCACTCTACCACAAAGGCCAGATTTGTGGAGTGCAGTACCAATAGTTGTCCTGTTGACAGATTCTTCCACCTGAGCTGTGGATCTCTGCAGCTCCTCCAGAGTTCCCATGGGCCCCAGGAGCCTCTATACTGAGGCACGTGAAATTAGCTAAGCCTTTAGGGGTGCCAGCGGCAGTGGTTAGGTGTATCCCAGGAGCCAGCGCACCAGACATAGCAGGTAATCTTAGGGCTATAGGACAGCATAGGTTCTCTAAGATAGTTGTACATGCTGGAGCTAATGATATACGCCTTCGGCAGTCAGAAGTTAGCAAGAATATTTTTTTTTCCGTTAATTTAAAGAGGTCTTTAAATTAACGAAGGCGATTTCCGATTAAGTATGCTCTGGCCCCATCCCAATGTGATGTGGCGACATAGCTTACAGCAGGTTATGGTTGCTGAACTGCTGGATGTCCAGGTGGTGCACTGAACATAATGTGGGCTTTATGGACAATTGGAAGACCTTTGAGGGCAAAGCTGGCCTGTTAGGGCGGGACGGTATCCATCCCACTCGGGAAGGTGCTGTTCTCATTGCTTGTAGTATAGCACATAGTCTCAGAAGAGGCCTAGTTAATCGGTGACAATCCAGAGCCCAGGCCAGGGAGCAGACAGACAGGCTAAACCAACCGTCTGCTAGCTGCATAGAGTCGTCACTCAGGGTTCACTATATTGAAACTGTTTTGGTAATTTAATTCAAAACACACTAAATACACAGCCAGCACATCTGATCTGAAGCTAGGACTGTTAAATATTAAATCTCTCACATCTAAAGCAGTTATTGTTCATTAAACTAGCACAGATTAGGAGTTTGATGTATTATGTTTAACAGAAACCTGGATTAAAGAGAATGAGTATGTAGCTCTTAATGAAGCTAGTCCTCCTGAATACAGCTACATACACCAGCCTCGGCTAACTGGTAGAGGAGGAGGCATCACAGGTATTTACAGTGATAGTCTGACTATCGTACAAAAACATGGACACAAATTTAATTCATTTGAAATTCTCCATAGTAACATAAAAAGTGTAGCTACAAATATGAAGTCTGCTCAGTCGATCCCGCTAATCATCATTTACAGACCTCCAGGGCCGTACTCTGAATTATTCTGTGAATTTGCAGATTTTCTCTCAAACCTGGTAATTTCTGTAGACAAAGCGTTAATTGCTGGAGATTTTAATATTCATTTTGAGAATCCAGAAGACTATCTGAGAACAGCATTTATGTCCATACTGGACTCAGTAGGAGTAAATCAGTGTGTAGTAGGACCCACTCATAAAGCAGGTCACACTTTAGATTTAATATTATCTTTAGGATTAAGTATAAAAATATAACCACAATTCCACTGTCTCAGATCACTTTCTCAGATCACTATCTTGTCTCAATTAAAGTGTCATAGTAATAACGTACGCACAGCACCGCGCTACCACATTAAATGTACATTCACATCAAGTACCACGCAGAGCTTTATCAATAATCTCCCAGAGTTCTCAACTCTGATTGGATCACCGTCTGACCCCACAGAACTCGATCAGGCGACTGAATAATTAGAGTCAACACTTAGATAATGTAGCTCCAGTTAAAAGGAAAATTATTAGAGATGAGAAACTCGCTCCCTGGTATAATGACCACACACGCACTTTAAAACAGACCGCTCGGAAATTAGAACGTAAATGGCGTCAAACTAAATTGTTTTTTTTATAGTTCAAGCATCCTGAATTATAAAAAAAAAGCTCTCAGTGCTGCTAGATCGTTGTATCTCTCCACTCTTATAGAAAACAACAAAAATAATCCTAGATTTTTATTTAATACCGAAGCTAAATTAACTAGAAACAAGACTACTGCAGAAATCTCCACAACAGTAACATACAGTAGTGAGGACTTCATGAACTTTTTCAATAACAAGATCATAAATATTAGGCAAAAAATTCAGGCTTTGAAACCAGACAGTTTAAGTGATACAGATGATAAACTAACCACATCACATCAGAACCTAGAACACATCAGAACCCATCAGAACCTAGAATACTTTACTCACCTTGAAGAGAATGAACTAATTTCACTCATCTCTTCTTCAAAATCGTCAACCTGTGAATTAAATCCTATACCGACACATTTTCTCAAGCAGATAGTACCCACAATAACAGAAGCCCTGTTGAAAATAATTAATTCCTCACTCTGCATTGGGTATGTTCCAAAATCGTTTAAATTAGCAGTTATTAAACCGATAATTAAGAAACCTGACCTTGACCCTTGGCAGCTGTCAAATTATAGGCCAATATCAAACCTCCCCTTTATCTCTAAGATTCTGGAAAAGGAAGTAGCGCAGCAGCTCTGTTCATATCTACATAGAAATGGCATAAACTAACTGTATCAGTCAGGATTTAGGCCTCATCACAGCTCAGAGACAGCACTTGTTAGAGTAGTAAATGACCCCCTATTGGCCCTTCGATCAGGGTTGCATCACTATACTTGTGTTACTCGACCTCAGTGCAGCTTTTGACACGATTGATCATAGTATTCTCCTTCACAGATTAGAAAATGTAGTAGGAATTAAGGAAACGCCCCTCTCCTGGCTCAGATCCTATTTGACTGATCGTTATCAGTTCGTAAATGTAAATGGTGACCATTCTGCATGTTCTCAAGTGGAGTTTGGTGTTCCACAGGGTTTAGTTTTAGGTCCACTGCTTTTCTCTTTATATGCTTCCTCTGGGCAACATAATTCATAAACATGGTATTAATTTTCATTGTTATGCTGATGACACACAGTTATACGTCTCAGCAAAACCAAATGAGAAAAACCAGCTTACTAAAATTGAGCAATGTGTGCAAGAGATTGGACGTTAAATAACTTCCTTCTGCTTAATCCTGATAAGACAGAAGTTCCACATAGGACCACAAGCAATGAGAAGCAAGCTTTTCGATCACTAACATTAACTTTAAATGGCCTTTTTGTTCCATCAAGTGCAATAATGAAAGACCTTGGTGGGATTATAGAGTCCAGCCTTTCATTTGAAGCTCATGTAGATAATATTACAAGGATAGCATTCTTTCACCTCAGAAATATTGCCAAGATAAGGAATCCTCACTAGAACCAGAAGATATGAGCACATCACCCCTATCTTATCCACACTGCATTGGCTCCCTGTAAAATTTTTCATCGATTTTAAAATACTACTTTTGAAGTATAAAGCATTAAATGGTCTCGCGCCACAGTACCTGAGTCAACTGCTTGTGTCTTACGATCCGCCACGCCTACTTCGATTAAAGGATGCAGGCTGCTTGTCAGTACCGCGTATTATTAAAACTACTGCAGGGGGCAGAGCTTTTTCTTACAAAGTCCCAAAGTTATGGAATAGACTTCCAAATAATGTTCAGGACTCAGACACAGTCTCAGTGTTTAAGTCTAGGCTAAAAACCTATTTATTTAACCAAGCATTTTTGTAAACACATTTGCCTTAGGTAAAGGAGCAGATCTGGGGGACTCATGGACGTAGAGTATTACGGTGAACTGGTATGTTTAGATGCTGTCTTCCTCACTCTCATTGATCACTCAGGTTTGTTGATGGTGAAGTGATTGATTGCTTTACATCACAGGAAGCCTTCATGTCTGTGTTTCCTTCTGGCTCTTGCTTTTAGTCCCTTTATGATGTTATAGTTAGTCTTGCTGGGGTCCCTGCTTGCACTCTGCACTAAATATATATTCACTTTATACATTGTGTAACAGTGACCATACCTAACTGCCATCTCTCCTTCTCTTCTGCTCTCTCCTCCTCTCTCTCTTCTCCTCTCTCTCTCCCTCTCTCTTTTTCCCTCTCCCTGTCTCTCTGTTGAGCTATACATGTCACTCCTGAGCTGCCAGTGATCCAGACCCCCTCTGCCCTCTGGACCTGTCTGACTCGTCCTGGTGTCCCGCTTCTGGCTGGAGATCTCATCACATGGATGCCCCATGTGGTCAGTCTGGGATGCGTGTGGTGACTGGGGATGATTCCACTTTTCAACAAAGACGGTCCTGTCCTCGGCTGATGTTTGCTGAGGAGATATTTCAGGAGTGGAGTTTCCTATAGTCTACCTGAGCCTCCAATAATGAACTGGAATCCATATTAACTTAAACATATCTCCTGTTATACTGAACGTCCAGTCACACAGTATGACTGTAGATCAATCCCTGCTAATGAGGGACCAAATGAGGATGGGTTTCCAGTTGAGTCTGGTTCCTCTCAAGCAGTGCCGCCGCTCCCTATACGCAGAGTACGCAGTTTGCGTAGGGCACCAACTCCCGGGGGGGCACCATCCCAGCTGCTCAAATTTTTAT
>JAQMYL010000006.1:1304676-1318276 GCA_030014365.1 Clarias pachynema | reverse complement strand
TTTGGATTTTTACAACATTATTGTTGAAATACACAGTCCTGAAAAAGGGGCGTTTCTTTTTTTGCTGAGTATATTTTAGTTGAGCTTGACTGACCTTTTTGCCACCTCTTTGGCAAACGTTATATGCAAGGTCTGTCCGGAAAAAGTCCAGCCATTGGTAATATTGTCGGTTTGCTCGACATCGATATAACCTGACAGCCAAGGATAGAGCACTTATGTACATGAACTACTGTATGATGACTTCACTGTACCAGTCAATGGTCTGGTAGATGCTGTTGAGTGAGAATGTGTACTTTACGCATTCAAAGTGAATGAGCGAGTATAGTAGAGATATTTCACATCACGTACATTTCGAGCTTTTTGCCGGTCAATTAGGTCATGCAGGTGACTCCGCCCCCCTTCAGCCTAGATTTGGTGGCCTGCAACTTCTTGTTTTTCCCAAAACTAAAATCACCACTGAAAGAGAAGAAATTACACATCATCTTTGAAATTCAGGAAAATACAGTAAGGCAGCTGATGGTCACTCCAACAAAGGATTTTGCAGGATTTCCTTGTGTCTTTTATCTTCTTCAATAAATGTCTATTTTTCATATTACCTGGCTGGATACTTTCCAGACAAACCTTGTATTCTTATAATATGATGAGGATATTTGCTGGTTCCTATTTGCTGGTTCCTAAATGCACAGGAAACCTAAGAAATCTAAATACGTCTAGGGATGTAACATAGAAACTGGAATATGAGGAACAAGTGACCACTATTATAAAGTGAATACTTTTTATCACTTCAATTCTGAAAGACTCTTAAGTTTCAAGGCCGTATTCTTCACTTCCAAATGGATGCTAGCGAAATTCACAATTCACAGCTGATATGACTATACAAAGTGTTAGCGGAAGACACCATTTTTTCTCTTGTAATATAACGCTAAACTTTAATTCCATCTTGTACCTCGTCAGAACTCAACCAGGCCTGATTCAGGGTTCACACCTAAGCCTTTGGATTCCCAGCTAAGCAAGATCCATGCGATGGTGAGAGAAAAACACGAAGAACGCACCAGACACATTAACTCAAAAACACCACCTGCTGTGACCTCCATCCTCCAGGAAGCGTCCGGCGTCCGGGATACGACACAGCTCCAGGCGTCTCTGAGGTACTCCTCACTACCGGGTAATTTAGATTCCTTGGTAGGCCTGACTGAAACCCATAAACACGTATCCGACCCTGTCTTGGACATTAATCATTAACTAGGAAGAACATTTGCCTCAACTGGTCTTAACTCCAGCCGAGATTACACAAGAATTCAGGGTTTTTCTTGACATTGATAAGCAATGGAACCATTGATAACCTGGAATCCATTCAGGAACAAAAGGAAATCAGTCTAGGCTTGAAATAAAGTCAGGAGTGCTGGGAGCTGGGAGTGTGTATCTGTGAATAAAAACCTAATTTACTTTAATTCAAGGGCAGACTGCTAAACTGTTATAGTCTAATGTCTGTTAGATGTGAGATTATTATACAGCAGCTATCGCTTATTTATGATAACTAAATTATAGGCTTAGCTAGTTTATTAACATGTGCTGTATTAGCAAGTAAATTTTTTTGTAGTTTTGTCTTTCTTTATTCCATTCTTTTCCCTATTTCTCATCTCATCATTTCTTCATTTTCTTTCTCTCTCTAATTATTATTCCTTTTCTTAGTTTTGCAAAATTAACTAAATTATGTAACTTTACAGTGTAATATTGTCAGTTTTTTATTTTTATTATTTTTTTTACTGGTCAGGCTTTTCTTTTGAATGTCTTTCTTTTTCCATTGTGGTATTCTTTTCTTTCTTTTATCATTCTTTTTCAGTTTCTTCTTTTCTTAATATTTCTTCTGTATTTTTATTAATAAAAAGAAATATTTGTGGTCTTAAAAAATGGATGAATAAAATAATAAAAAATCAGGTCATGCATAATATACAAATATATTTTCTTTTTTTCACCCATATCATACATCTTGATTAGTTTTTTACAAAAAAAAAAAAAAAAAAATCACATTTTTTTCCTTAATAACTCTAAAATAAAACACACCATAGCCTGAATCTGTGATACAATAAACACACAACCTGATACGGTTGTTACAAACGCTGCTTACAAAATGATACACACACACACACGGGCACAAATGTGCTCGCTCTCAAAAAGTTGGCAGTTTTCAGACGTCAGAGTGCAAAACGATCCAAAAGTACAGTAAAATACAGTAAAAATGGAAGTCTTAAAACATTAACGTATAAAAAGACACGTTTGTTAAAATCACAAGGATACATAAATTCATTTTTACAACTCCTTCAATGTGCTCCGTATCGATTTTTTTTTTACCTCTTTATTTTCACTCAACTTCCTTCTCCACATGTCGTATAGATTAATTATAAAACTATAAAAATACATGGCTCGTCTTCCTCCCAGGATTTTTAGCATAGCCTTTTCTTCTCTGTTAAGAGGGATGAACACGACCGAATTTCACACTGCACAATGTGAACAGTCCCCAGATAGAATTTTAATATTGTTGCATATGTAAGAGACATTTGAGCTAAAACAGTGTGTTTAACACTGCTGGGTTTGCAGAAGACTACCCCCGTCCCACCCTCCGGTCTGGAACACAAGCCGTTCTTTGTTTTAGTCAAGAACTTAACATTCACTACTGGCTCTTTCTGCTGCAATCTACAGCTACAGCTCTTCACGCTGCCACCGTAGAGTCACACGGTTCACCATTTTTTTTTATTTCCAGTGCTTCAATAAAGTTCATCTGCTGTTCAACAATGGAGAAAAATTCTATACAAAAAAAAATCTGTAAAAATTAACATCTAGCGAAAATGTTCTACTGTTTTTTTTTGTTTGTTTTCAACAGATTGTTTTAATAAATGTTCACCAAACATTTTTATTTAAAACTCCTCATCTAAAACAATCATAGACATTTTCAAGTATTGTGATAAAACCTAAACCATATTTCTACCCCGTTACATTTTCTAATCTTACCGCAGGTTACGTTGCACAAGAACCTGCTATGAGATTATAAAGCTGAGGATCGAGATCAAAAGAATGCACGAGTGCTTCGAATTTAGGGAATGAACGTGGGAGAATTTACCCAAAAAAAAAAGGTGTAAAAAGTAGTGGCCAATATTTTATGCTCTCATTATTTCATAGAGATTTTAATAGTGATGCACGCTGCTGGTGAAAGGTACTTGAATCCTGTGTAGACATGATTTATTTCAGTTAAACTGTATCCTGTTGAAGTGAGTATAAATGAACTGAGATGAATTTGTGGGTTTTGTTTTGGTGACAACAAATTTGTAAAGGAAAAAAGTCTGAAAACTTTTGACTGGTTTTGTGTATTTAATTTACTCTCCCTCTAGTGATTTATCAGAGAAATGTTCTCTCCTTTTGTTAAACAGACGAAAATAAAATATTACATTTTATACTTGAATTTCTCCCAAATTTTAACACCCAAAGTTAAAATTGTCACGTGATGAATTGAGAAAGGACATGATGCGCTGTCATTTTGTTGTAATTGCTACACACTGATTCTTCATGCTTCTAAACTTCAACTAAGTTGAATTTGGAAAGTGAAGAAGGTCTGAAATTTTATGAAAAAAAAAAAAAAAAACCTCAAAACCAAGATTTATCAAATTTGTCCTAAAACATGCTTGTGCTGGTAGTTTATTTCCAAACTGTGGTTTTAATCTCTTTAAAAAAAAAACATGCAATAATTGTGCTAATCGTACTAATAATCTGCAGCGTGACTGAAAATAAACCATATATATAAAATACATATGCACTAATGGTCTTACTGGGAACCACGTGACATCCTCAGCTTCAGAACTGCAATTCAACTGCAGTAAGGAGATTGTTCTGCACTGACGACGTGTCACCTCTCGTCCTCATCCGTCGCTCTCAGAGTCTCACGTTAACGCACAGCTGTAAAAAAAAAAAAGCTGCTCGATCCAGACGTCAGAGACCCGCCCGGAAACGGCAGCGCTAATGACACCGGATTTGAGCTGCCATATTATTATACGGAAGACCGACAAAAAACAAAGAAGTGTGGCAGGAACAGAGAGGGAACTGAGGTGAGAAAAAAGAAAAAGAAATAAAAAATCAACATGAACTCCCAAACAGTCGTAGATTTCCAGATCCAGTGTCATTTTGCTTGTACATTCTCATGTGCTTCAATAGCATCGGCTCATACTGTATATGGTTTTCCGATAATTACATCCGTCTCTGTTGGCTCGTAACGTGATCGGTTCACCCATCGCGCACTGTTTCAGAGTTCAACGCGTCCACCGACTGAATTGTCTTTCGGTGACGTTTAAGCGACGGGTAAAATGACACAAAAACTGTCCAGGTTGTCCACATACCAGATGCTACATTGGATTTTAAAAGGAAATCTGAGAGTTTCCTGTAGGTCACCAAAAAGTGTCCACACACACACACTCATCCATCCATCCATCCATCCGTTCCTTTATGTCATTTAATGTTCAAGATGCATTAGGGCTGTCAGAACTAATTTCACTTTGCCAAAAAAATATACTCCAAATTAACGACACCAGGTCAAAGCGTTACTGAAACTGTTTTGAATCACAATCCTTTTTGAACGATCACATTTAGTTTTTTGCTGTGGCTGAATCTCAAATTGGGCATAAAGGGCACTACATAGTGTCCACGACGCTGTGCGTAACTCATAAATCTCTAATTATAAACGGTGACAAATTTCTTCAGCTTGTCGCTCAATAACATTGTGGATACCTCAGTATTCAAATACATTCAAATGCTTAAGATTATAAATAATTAAAATCAAGCTGCACGTTATGAAGCAATCTGACAGCCCTAGAACACACACACAGTGACTCACTCACTCAAAGTCTCGCTCAGCCCCTCATTGTCCCCGCCCTCTTCCGCCCCACCACTCCTCAGGTGTGATCTCTCTGTCCACTCCAGGTTTCTGCCAATCCCAGGTACTCCGGGTTTTCGGCTGTAGGCCTTACATAGCCGTTCACGTGCCTGGGAGGTGGCATGGCTCCGCCTGCTGAAGATCCGCCCGGCATTTTAGCCACAAGATCCAAGTAATATGGATTGTCAAAAGCGGGAGACGTGGGCACTAGGTACTCAGGGTTCTCCACGCTGCGTCCGGCGCTGAGACCGTTGTGTAAACGCCTCTCAGTGGATTTACGCGGCAGCGTATTCGCCCGCTCTGATTGGACGTCCTGATTCACGTACTCTGGAAAGAGAAGAGGGAAGGAAAAAAATCAATAAAAGATGTGAACCTGGAACATGTAGTGCTGGTGTAAGTTTTGTATCAAGACTCACCTGGTTGTTTGTGTGTCTTGCGTGGCAATGAGTGTGAAGGGTAACTTATGAACCCGTCCACTTCAACATCTCCATCCATGCACGCAGGGAAGGTGGGATCTTTAATGTATCGCCCAGGACTGGAGGGAGGCTCGTCCCTGCCCCCGTCCAGAAACTCAGAGTCTGACTGGCCACCAGCGGAGCAGTGAGACTGGCTTCGGACCAGCGAGCGGTACTGAGAGCCCCCCCAGTTTCCGTTGGCCGTGGCTCCGACAGGAAGGGTCGGGTACAGACTCCGCCCTAACGTGCTGACAGATGAGTGCATGCTCCGTCCAGTCGGCTGGCCGTCCGTCTCTAGTACCAGATCTGTGCTCTGATTGGTTGAGAAGGTCACAGAAAGCCATTTAATGCATGTATGATCAAATAGGAAATAATAATAATGACAGTAATATCAAAAACACTGAGCTGAGAACTGTCCAACTACACACTTGATTGACAGCCCACTGACAGTTCATGATTTAAACAGAAACAGATCTGACCCTGTGTGATTGGCGCCTGGCCAGTCCATTAGCCTGGTTCTCGAAGAATCCGGGTTGTGGCACCAAATACTCCTCTGCATCCAGGAGTTCCTTCACGTTCCCTCCTTCTTCCTCCAGCAATGTGCGGAAAAACTTACTGTCCACCAGACTCGACTGATTCATTTGCTCATCATTCTGCAAAAAAAAAAAAAAAAAAATGCTATGCTTCCAATCTGTGCAATAATCCTGTATGGTGAAAGTAAAGTACGAACCGGAATGACAACGTAGCGCGGAGGATCTTGCGCCATGGTGCTAAAGTTATTCACAAGCTCCTTGAATCTGGGTCGACACTCAGGATCAATCATCCAGCCTGCGGATCAGATCAGAGATAACCCACTGTTTAAAAGAGCTTTAAAAGCAGGCGAGCATCTCGAACCACAACTGGGCTAAAAATATACCCCCGTGAGCTTTTATTTCTTTACACACTCACATTTGACCATGATCATGTAGACGTCCCTGGTGCAAATGAAAGGCTGAGGAAGGCGCTCTCCTCGCTCCAGCAGCTCCGGAATATCCCGTGCTGGGATGAGATCGTACGGCTTCATGCCAAAGGTCATCAACTCCCACACGGTGACTCCTGAAGTACAAACGCAGGAGGGAAAGTTTTAGTATGGATGCAAGCATGAAAAGAAACGACTTAGATTTGATACTGAATCGATACGGACCGTAACTCCACACGTCGCTCTGGTGAGTAAACTTCCTGTGAAGAATCGACTCCAAAGCCATCCACTTGATGGGCACCTGCAGGACACGAGGACACAGTTAGCAAAATGACTACAAATCTGTTTAACAAAATCATCAAAACTACACACACACACACACACACACACACCTTTCCACCATCTGCATGGTACTCTGTCTCGTCTATGTCCAGGAGGCGAGCCAGGCCAAAATCTGTGATCTTCACATGATTGGGATTCCTCACCAGAACGTTCCGGGCTGCCAGATCTCTGTGGACCAGCCGGGCATCCTCCAGGTAGCTCATTCCCTGTAGATGTTCACACACACACATGCACAAACACACACACTCGTCAAACTATTCAGTACTGTTCACTTATGACCCCAGCATTAGTTACGTGCGCTGTATATAACTCTACGTTACACCACACACCTGATGAGCTGGTCTGAAGATGTTAATTCACCTTCCATAACAAGCAGATTTTGAGTGTGTGAACTTTACATATAGTCGTGGAGGGAACTCACCTTGGCGATCTGCACACACCAGTTGAGGAGGTACTGGGATCCAATGCAGTCCTTGTTCTCCCGCACGTAATCAAGCAGGCAGCCGTACGGCATGAGCTGAGTGACCAGCTGCACCGTGGAGGTCAAACAGATCCCCAACAAACGGCACACATATGGACTGACCACACCTGCCATCACATATGCCTCCTACACACCAACACACACACATTAACAGTTGATATTAACTTTTCATACCATTCAACTGGAACTAGAGTCAGCATTTGTTCAGGTTTTAGTGAGACCATGTTTACATCAGATTATTCTGTACAATTCTATACTATGTGCTCATTTTGGAAAGCAGCCGTGACAATGATAAACAGCAGCGTACACTAGACCCAAAAACAAGAAACGTGAATAATCTGGAGGAACACAACAAGCTAAAACGTTTGATTTAAAGCGGCAAGAAAAGGGTACAAGGATGTCCTCAAAGATGTAACCATGGTAACAGTCAGGTACGAATACAGCGAAAAAAATCTACGAAGCTTTGTGTTTGGAGTTGCAGTTTGTTGTTCTGAAAGTGAACTCACGTCCAGAATTTCCTTGTTGGCTTTAGGTGAAGTGTTCTCACGCAACACTTTAATGGCCACTGGGATCTTCATGGTCTCTTCATCAGGAGTCCAGATACCCTGTGGGTGCAGACAACAGAATAAACATCACTGCTTTAAAAGCTTGTGACAGACAAATTCAACTTCAGCAAAGAACCAGGTTTAATTTGGATATGTGTAAACTTTTACCCCAAAAAAGGAATTACTCTACTAAGGATTGTGCAGATACAGACGCGCAGTTTATCAGTTGTTCGAAATGCATGCATGGCGCTATTGATTACTAAACATCAGCTAGGAAAGCTTAGTTACTGTAAAGTCTGTTTTTCTACAAAATGTTCTCCCCCCCAAAAAAAAACAAGAATCATGATATCAGTTCTAAGAAAAAAAAAAGCAAGAACAAAAATCTTACAATCTATAGGAGTGGCAGAATCGCTAGCATCAAAATCAGCCATTTTGAACTGAAGTCACCTGGAATACAATAAAACCGCCTACTGCTAATAGCAACCTGTTGGACTCAGCATTTTGATTCACCTTGTAGACAGTGCCGAACGCTCCGGATCCGAGAACTCGCAACTTCTTCAGCTCCGTTTCCTTCAGGATGCGCATCTGAGCTTGATTTGGTTGTACTCCGCTCGGCGTCAGCGGCTCGACCAGCTACAGCCGACAATACAAAAAACAATAGTTATATTATTAAAGTGCAGTAATATCTATAGTAATAATAATAATTATAGTGCAAGGCTTGTTATCTTAACCTGATAATAAATTTTTATTAGGGATGGAGATCACCAAACCCCACTGATATTATCATGATACACTCGAGCCGATTCCATCTGCATCGTGATTCCATAATTAGAACAATCTTATAAATATGACGATTATTTGAATATTATGAATGTTATTTTTTTCTTTTAGATAAAAACTTTATTTCAAATTCGAAAGAAATTTAAAATGCAAATAATCCCTACAGGATGCTGTGCTGCTGCCCAAGGGTGAACATTTTAGAAGGCACCAGGTAGGCTTATAGAGATACAGCAACATTTTCCCACCAAATGTAAACAAGTAGAAATAAAAAAATAAATATAAAAAATGATTTTGGAGTTGTGATAAGTGAATGGCCACACGAAAGAATCATGATACGTAGCCCGAAATGATTATTTAAATAAATCTAGCAGGAAGGTGGAGGCGTGAATTTGCGAACATGACGGGTCTCGGCTTTCTCACAAACCTCCTACATTCCACAAACCTGTACAACCTGTCTGACTTCCTGTTATTCCTTACATGGTCATTACTTCCTGTCCTTGTTAACTGCTCAAACATTTGTATTGCTCTGAAGTCTTGCTTTTTGATCTAAACCCCTGTGACTTGCAGTGTGATTCGGAGAAACGCAACATGTCTGAGGCAAATGTTGAGATTTCACTAAATTTATTAACAACAGCATGCTAGTCAGCTAATTCATAACCTAGAATAAACAAAGACTTTTCTGATGAATGTACACACACATCCAAGTTTAACGTCACTATTCCCTGTGATTCTGTCTCTTTCAAACTCTTAACGTTCGCTGCATCTCAGACCTCATGCTCCTGCAGGCGTCTCCTTATCGTCTCCTTCTTCTTCAGCTTCTTTTGCCGGCACAGATAGAAGATGAGCAGCCCCAGCAGGATGATGAAGAGGATGACTCCACCGATCGCTGCGATCGTCGTCCCGGGCCTGTCCATAACGACAAACACAGTCATTTAACAGGTCGTAAAGGCTGAGTGAGGGAACATCTCCTGATAGCTACTCTAACATACGTACTGTACAATCAGGAAACTAAACTGCATTGTGAACGTTACCTGCAAATGGATAAAACTGGATGTGGATTTTAACGTACAAGTTCAATGCGTGTGAAGATTCTCATTCGTCCGGGTCATGGCTATCGCAAAGGTTCTGCAACTGGACTTACTTGACTGGACTAAGCCTCTAAAGACGCTTCATCAGTTTTAACTAACTGACTTGGAGTGGCCGGTATATAAACTAGCCAGATAGTTAGAACTGGCTGACCATCTTGAACATCTTCAGAAACTGAAAGCATGCCCATTTGGCCCTGAACAGCTCCTTGGGGTTACAAGTTTCTTTTGCCTTATTTTTTAGTACAGTGGTGCCTAGACATATGGATGCCGCCACATTGCGAATTTTCTTTTGTAAATCTGATAGCCGACAGCCGATCAGTGGAAAGCAAACCGAGTAAAAAAATTTTTTTGCTGTTATTGGTTTCTGATTTGTTCTTTAGTTTTTAAATTTGTAATTCTTTTATTAATTTTCTTTTAGAAAAGATTTAAGATTTAGTGAAGACGTAGCACCACGGCTCCCAAGAATGTTAACATGGACGGTATCAAGAAGAAAAAGGAGCCGCTTTCAGTTTGGTTTTTAGGGCAGCCGGTGCCAAGAGGAATAATAAATTACGGTTAAGTGAGGTTTAATGTCTATTTATTTTAGAGGTAGCGATGTATTTAATTTTTATTGTGATGCATAATATCTGTTAACATCACGGAACAACTTCAGATATCCTTTACCATGATCATACTGGTATACTCTAGTATTTTTCTATTACTCTGTAAACAAATCAGACATTTTAACGTTACAGTACATAACTGTACTCACCCAGTTTTCTGGTGAACCGGACATCCTCGTTCATCCATGGTGCAGCTATGGGGGAAAAAACAAAAAAAAAAAAAAACGTCATTAATAGGGACGGAATCATCAGGGAGAACCCGATGCGATATTAATCACGATACCTGGGTGCTGATTCGATTTGTACTGTGATTCTGTAAGTCTCATGATTTTATAAATATCCCCATTCAGTATTATCACAGTGGGCCGTGTTCAGGCGTTGAAGGTTTTCCCCGATTTTCAGCCCTCGTTACTTCACACTCTGTTATTTAACATTTTATTTCTTTAGACTGTGTCTCAGAACCTCATGTAGAAGGGATGTGACCTATTTATTCTTTATTTATATATACTTTTCTCTGTAGTTATTTTATTTTTACATATGCTGTAGCAGAAGTAATAATACTGTAACATCCGACTGATGCACATTTTGGAAATAACTTCCGAACTAAATCCCTCCCCCTGGAGCTTTGAGTGAAAGGGGTGTTTCGGGAGGGTCCTTACGAGACGGTGCAGTTGGTGGCGCAGGGCACGCAGTGTCCGCTCTCGTTGCCGTATTTCCACATGGTGTGTTGCTCCTCCTTCACGCCGCTCGGGCAGCGCTCCACGCACGTGTCGCCATCCTGAAAGTGCACACACTCCACACACTTGTTCGGTCCCTGCAAACAAACAAAAACAAAAACAGCTCAGCTGGATAAATAACAATAACATTAGGGTTTGTGTTCTCGTGTGGAGGACGAGGGACGGTGGATAAAACAAACATATTTTTGGTCTTACAGCGCCGGTGCAAGAGGCCGAGCCGTTGATTAGTCGGCACTCAGGGTGACAGGGAACGCATGAGGACCCGTCGATGAACTCTCTGATGGCACTACACACACACACACACACATATATATATATATATAAACAACTGATAATGTATTATGAATTAATGAGAAATAACGGATGAAGACTCACCCCTGCTGGATGTTGCACTGCTCCACACACTCCATACCGCGCTGGAACGACTTACATGACGCACACTGACTCGGCCCGGGACCCCAGCAGCTTCGGTTCGCACACAGTGAGTCACACACATGACCCTCAGCCACTGAACACACACACACAAAGGGTTAAATTTCCTGACAACAATGTCTAATTCGCCCAAACCATGCATCATTATTTTCTGAAAATTCATAAAATCATTAGACTACTGTCATACTGAATGCTTCGAAAAGGCCACGCCCACTGCAAAAACCTCTTACTTGTTCTTGTTTTTTTTTTCTTTTTTCGTTTTTTATTTCAGATGTATATTTGTTTTAGATAAAAGGTTTAAAACAACAAAAAAAGACAAGCTGAATGTGTGTGAGAGTGTGTAAGAGCATGTGGGAGTGTGTGAGAGTGTGTAAGAGCATGTGGGAGTGTGTGAGAGTGTGTGAGAGTGTGTAAGAGCATGTGGGAGTGTGTGAGAGTGTGTGAGAGCATGTGGGAGTGTGTGAGAGTGTGTGAGAGCATGTGGGAGTGTGTGAGAGTGTGTAAGAGCGTGTAGGAGTGTGTAAGAGCATGTGGAAGTGTGTGAGAGTGTGTGAGAGCGTGTGGGAGTGTGTGAGAGCGTGTGGGAGTGCGTTGGAGTGTGTGAGAGCGTGTGGGAGTGTGTTGGAGTGTGTGAGAGCATGTGGGAGTGCGTTGGAGTGTGTTACCACAGGTTTTGGGGTCTCGGTTGTTGTTGCTGATGAGGTTGAGCTCCTGGCTCGGGTAGAGCAGAGAGGCCCAGGACAGAGACGATGTGTAACACAGATCGGAGTTGTTATGGATGAGCATGAGGCCGCCACCGATGCGGCGCAGAGAACGCAGTCCGAGAGACTCGATGTGGAGAGACTGCACTCCTAGAGAAAACACACCCCTACGAGCAGAGAGACAAGGAAAAGAAAGATCCACGCAATTAATGCGATGTGAAGTTCGTCTCTTAAATCATTACGTCAACATTTTGTAAAAAGTTCCTTGTGCAACAATAAACAGTACACTTACAAAAATTCTTTAAACAAAATAAATTTAAAAATAAGTGCACACTCTAATATTTTATTCTAGCACCTTTAGCTTTGATTACGGTGTGAAAATTATTCCTCATAAACCAAAATCAGAGTCCTGGAATATGGCGCGTGCCATCAGAGAAGAAAAACTCCACAGATGTGATAATCTGGTGATTCAGTACATTCAGCTTGATTTAGACCAGTAATGTGACACTTATGAAATGATGATTTATGAATAAATATGTTGCTGTAATGAAAATCTCTAACAAATTTGGTTTAATTTAACGAAATGGCTCTTTCGGCAAAGCCCTTGATCCAACATTATAACTGTTTTTAAACTAAGTGGATTTGGGAGAATCTCATGGGATCGGCAATTTCTATTTCTGCAACAACAAAAATAAATAATCAAATAAATAATTTTAATAATAATTATTATTATTATAATAATGACAACGACAATAATAATAATACCAATAATAATAATAATAATAATAATAATAATAAGTACAGAATGAATTAAAAAGTACATTGGATTCATAACTTGTTCCTCAGCTCAGAATATAACACCCTGACTATATAACCCTAACCCTAACCCAACTCGACACACACACACACACACACACAAGACTCAGACACACACTCAGATTTCTTATTAAGAGACGGTTTACCCGTGTTTAAAATCCTCCTATCTGTCTGAACATCCTTTCACTCTTTATTGAGAAACAGAGTTCAGTTTGTGAACTGAGGAAGTAAACTCGCTCCGCTAGACTAAACATAACCTTCGTGTTAAAGACAAAACTGTCTCTTGGCTCAATCATTAACTTTAATCATCAATAAAACAAACGAGCGCATGCACACACACACACACACACACACACACACACACATACACACACACACACACAAGCGTGCACATACAAGCATGAACACACACACACACACCTTCTATGGACATAACTGTTACTGTAACTCTTACTACACAGCGTCTGGACAGTAACAAAATCATCTATCACACAGATTTTTCTCTCCTGTACATAAGCAGTGAATCAGGTGAAACACAGGGGGCGACGTGGAGCAGGTCTTACTTATACAGCATTCGCCCTCTGATGACCTTCAGGTTCTCGAACACACTCAGGTTTCTCAGGTCCTCTGGCCAGGCGTCGATGTACAGGTAACCTGCAAGAGAGAGACTCCTATTAGTGCTGGCCTCTACACACACACACACACACACACACACACACACACACACACACTCAAACTCTCACAC
>JAQMYL010000006.1:1248419-1262450 GCA_030014365.1 Clarias pachynema | reverse complement strand
CCTTTTATACTTCCTGGTTCACGACCGCATTATTTCCGGGTCCTAGTGCTGGTCGTGGGCCGAGTGTGCATGACAATAATAATAATAATAATAATAATTGATAACTGATAAACTGGGACATAACATCTGGTTTCACATTTAAGCTCCTATTATGGAGTAAACAGCAGCACTAACATTAATATATGTTACATTTAATTAATTAGTTTCAACATTAACACTGTATTTTTATTATTAGAAGTGTGACTCGTAAGGAAACATTCTACACACACCTAAACCTGAATGATTTCAGCAGCGTTTGTGTCAGATACAGTATTCCTCTTAAAACACAACAAGAAATATAACTTTTTAATTAATTTCAGAAATTTTTTTTTTTACCATAAACCTTGTCTAATGTCTTTGTAATGCCGACTAACAACGACTAATATCTCAGTTAGAATGCAGCATTTGTCATGGACCTTCCTCGCTTGTGCGTTAACTATAACGTTACCTCTAAATTCATCAGAGTGCACTCCATTTTTACAGGTTTAATTCAGATTCACAGTCTGAGCAGTGGTATATGAATTAAAGATGGGCTATATCCAGGAAAAACAAAAACAATCGTATGTTTTTTCATGAATGGCAAAGAATTCCGAGTTAAAGTCCCCACCTAGTTCAGGGTTTTTTCCTGCCACAAAATGAGGTGGAGGTGGTGCCACCCTGATCATGTGCATGTACATGCACGTGCACTGTCCCTTCAAATGAAAATACTTTAAACACTTTGTACAAGCAGCGTATTTTAATAGTTTTAATGATTACATAACTCTAACATGTTTGATCATGTTAAGACATGTAATGCAGTACAAATGGTATAAAGTTATGAAATATAATTGTTTTATGGTCTAAAGTAAGACATAGAACAGGGTAATAGAATGATAAACAGCAGTATAGTTCAGCCTATATGTGACCCAGTTTGTGAAAACCCTGTGATCAATTTTGTGATTATTCTGTCCAATGAGGTGTATTATATTATATTATATTATATTATATTATATTATATTATATTATATTATATTATATTATATTATATTATTTTATATTATATTATAGCAGTGATGGAATTCTATTAGAATACTGTATTAAAAAATCTTATATTTAGCATAAATATAATAATAATAATAATAATAATAATAATGTGAATAAGAATTATTACAATACAATACTGAGTAGTGCGTATAATAATAGCAATAATATTAATAATAATACAGCAACGATGAACGGGCCCAAGCACTTCGCCATCTCCACCCCGGTGCAACCTGTGTGACTTATTAGCCATTTTGCAGCATAAGTTTAATGCATCCCTTCACAAATTTGCAGCCAGTCATTGTTTGTGTAGTGTGTGTGTGTGTGAGTGTGCACACATAGGATGTGTAGTGTGTGTGAATGTGTGTCTGTAATCTGTCCATTGAGTGCATTTTAACCCAAAATATTTGACCTCGTGTTGAATTGAGCCACTGACCTGGATAGTGAAAACTGTTCAGCTCAATGAGATCTTGAAGTGTACCGAGTTTGACATGTATACGTGCAAGTGCGTATATGAGCTATGCAGTGAAATCTCCTGTGAAGGTCCTGAGCCATGATCACGGGGCCCAGACTCGCCGGCATCCTAATGGCAGCAGATTACAACCTGTGTGTCAATTTCCATGAGTTTTTTGAACATGTAAAGGCCCCCAAAAGGGCCCATATAATTGAAAAAATAAATAAATATACTGTGCACTTCACACACTATGATATAATTGGGCTGATGTCAACTTGGTCCCTAAATATTTGTCATGTCAATACAGCTTGTTAGTGTGTGTGTGTGTGTGTGTGTGTGTGTGTGTGTGTGAGACGTGTACAGTAGGTGTGTCAGTCTGTGTGTGACGAGTGAATGTGTGGTGTGTGTCCAGGCTAAAGACTTCCTTCTTTCCCACTGAGTTTACATGGTCTACCATCTGTATCTGACTGTTGACACTGATCTTTAAACATTCACTGGGAATTTGCACAATCATCTGCACACCACACCTATTGCAGCCGTGCACACTCACTGCGGACTTACTCAAACACATTGCAGACTTTTTCACACACTTTGCGGAATTTGCACACGGACTGTTTACAGTTTATATTTTCATTAACTGCTTTTAAAATGAAAACTGATATACAGTATCTTTTGTATCCATTCTTTTCTGGTCTATATTTATTTTATTGCTCGTGGCATTCACTGGGGACAGCAAAGAAAGAATTTCATTGTATGAGGGGAAACATGTTTCTTACTGTGCACCTGACAATAAAACTTGAAATGACATTCATCACAACTTTGCACTGGGGAAGATGGAGGATGACAGTGAACGAGGATTTTACTTAAATACATCCATGTAAGCACATTCAACATCCAATCATTAGCCTAGTCAAAGTAATTGTTGATTAAACTTTACGGCGTGTGAATAAATTCAGCTTCATCCCTACAGGATTTCGGCAGCACCCCTGCATTGGTACCTAACATTAAGTAACAAAATTTAGGCAGCAAAACATCCTTAAGGTTTATTTGGATAATGAAAACTAAAAATAATGGAGGTGTTACAGGCCTGTAAAAATGTGTGCATGCTTCAGATTGGGCTCTTGATCTTAAACATATCGTATTAACATTCCAGGGATGCTGTGCTAACCACATCGACATCGGCATAATGCTGCAATTGCAGTTAGAAATATCGGAAATCAACCAAGATCAATTCTTATTAGAAAATCGTAATTGTCCCTGCATGAAAAACCCTGCAATTAGTTAATTTGCAGAACTGCTTGACAGTTTACAATGGAAATTGCTAGAAACGTAATGTACTCAAAACTCCATCAGTGAAAGTGGACTTAATATTAACTTAAACATCTTTTCAGTTATATTAAACACATTTTCTAGCTTTTTTCTAGAAACTGGCAGCAGGTTTTGGGAGCTGATGTCAGGTGTACCTTCAACCTGAAAAGGTCCAATCAGCTCATTCTTAAAAATAGCAGCCTATACCAGTACTCCTCCTCCAGCTTGCTCAAAGTGGTGCCATGTGCCTATTACTGATCTATCTGGTCCATCAAGAGTCACTCTCATTTCAGCTATCCGTAAAACTTTCTGTCTTCAGATATTTCTTTGGCCAAGCATTTCAACTTGTGAGTTTTGTCAGTGGTTGAATCCCTCTGAAAGGCATTTTACAATTTTTTACTTTTCAGTGTCATGTAAATCTCCACTGAAAAACCTTTTGGACCCATTTTGAATGAAGTAAAGACACTGCATAATAATTAGACAAAACCTTGATAAAGGTCCAACTAGGGACCATGGTGGCCAGTGGTGATCACCATTGTATTTATTTCCATTTTACACACATTATGGGCAATTTTGGACTGCCAATTAGCCTAATCTGCATGTTTTTGGACTGTGGGAGGAAACCAGAGCACCCGGAGAAAACTCACCAAGTACGGGGAGAACATGCAAATTCCATGCACACAGACCCAAGGCAGGAATTGGACCCGGCCCCTGGAGGTACAAAGCGACAGTGCTAACCATTAAGCCACCATGACACCATAGATAGATAGGTAGATATTTCGCTCCAAGATCATGTATTGATAATGGGAGAGTCTCCAGCACATTCCAAAGATCCTCAATGGGATGAGACTCTGTGGTATCCAATCTCTGTGTGAAAATGTCTCATGCTGTAAGGGGGGAAAAAAGTTAATTGGTGGAAAAATCGTCAGCTGGCCTCAATTATTTGTGCACATAACATTGCTGAGCCTAGACCTGACCAACTGAAGCAACTCCAGATCATAACACCGCCTGCATTTGAGAGTACAATGACTCCTATACATTTGTATTTATGGTCTGAAACATTTTCTAAAGTAAGAAATTTTACAGCTATTCTCTACACTGCATTCTCAGAATGATTGTTTTAGTTTATTGGTATAGTGATTGGTACGATGTGGCAGGCAGTCGGTTAAGTGCCCTCTTTACCATATACTGTATATAGAGTCTGAATGCTGGTTTTCACTTTACTTCACTTTTACTTGTAATAAATATTATTATTACTTCACTTACTGTACGTAATAAATATTGTGGCACACATTTGTGCTGCTTAACCAATGTTTCCTTTAAATGTAACTGCTTATTGTTTGTTCAACTTTATATTACGCTATCTGGTTCTGTAAACTTCTTAAAATTCAGAATTTTGAAAACAACCATTCTATTTATTCCTTTTTTAGAAGGTTTTTAAAGGTGTTGATTTCTGTGTTGTAGATGAAAATTATGTTGTTCGCTCTAATCTCAGCTGTTACCTGCACTCATCAGATTTTCATAAAAGCCTCAATCTTGCTGTTTACAGCTTGTACCCCTCCTATCGGGGTGGAGACCACTATCTTGCTCTTAACAACAACACTATTTACATCATCAAAAGCAATAGTTATCACTGTGTGTCTAATATGAGCAACGATTCTGATGATGTATGACCTCTTCCCAAACTGTCAGTGCGGCGACCACTATCTGTCTGCTAAAGGAAATTTAATCTTTAATTATGAAGAACCTCCAATATGAACAAAGACAGTGATACAGTTGAATACATACTCTATCGTAAATGCAAAGATGGCCTGTATTACTGGGGCACGAAGAGCTACTCATCAAGCCGAAAGATAAGTAGGGGCGGGGGGGGTCCAGTATAACAAAACTGATAATCTGAACAAGGACACTAATGCAAACACCTACGCAATTTACCCAGATGTACTGAACTTCCTTCCTGGAAATCTGGCTAAAACACAAGCCCCTTACATTTGAAAAATGGGATCTCATTAAGATGATGGCCAACAATTATAAAACTCCCATAACCTGGGAAAGGGAGATAGTCTGGAAAGTGCGCTATACCCACTTCAAGCATAAAGTCATCAAGCATAGAGCACAACTGGAAAATATCAATGGGTGTAACAGCTGAGGCATTGATTACCAAATCCAGTTCTCTCTATCAGCAGAATATGGAGGACAAGATGTCAACACCGAAAAACAAGACCTGGGAGGCAACTGAGATAGAAGCAAGCGTAAGCATGACTTTGCAGCCCCATGCAGATGTCCTCTTCTGCCGTGACCTGAGATTTAATGATGATCCTAATCCCCCTACTGCCATTCCTCTGCCGCCAGCTAACAACTAGTTAGTCAACATGATCCTGGTCCTAGGGATCTTCCTATAAAAGTTTTTTCAACACAATAGAAGATATATTTTATATCTTCTGTTATAAAACATACATTTTTGTCTGTGACTCCAGTAATTATTTGGTTTAATAAACTTCTTTGTTAAAATATTAAAATTACCAATCCCAGTGTTTAATAGTTCTTGTAGTCTAAATGAGCTTCATTCTGAGCCTTCACAAGACCAGACCAGCGCGGATTCATCCTAATGCTGCTATTTATATATCATCTAACTATCATCTACCTATAAATCATGAGACATCCACGTGTGCATGTGTGCACGCTTGGTGGGTAGGTGTGTGTGTGTGTGTGTGTGTGTGTGTGCGCGTATGTGTGTAAAAGTTGCACCCTCTTCCTCGTTCTCTTCTCTCTGGTCTCAATCACGACAGCCACGATTCCTTTCGAAGGTAAAGTGCAGGTTACTTTGTTTTATTTTTACTTTATGTTTTGTATTAATAATTTTTATATGAATATTTTTGGGTTGTGGAAAATCATCTGAGTTTTCAATATTTCTTATGAGGAAATTCACTTTGATACAAGCGAGCGCACTTCTGGAAAGAATTATACTTGCAATCCAAGGTTTAACCATATAAAAGCTATATCACACTCAAGGTGGTGCTGTTGTACCGAATATCAGCACGGCTCTGATGCTTTTGGTTGCACCCTTATGTCTATGACCGCATCACAGCATGTGGATATTCAGATGATGTGGATAATTCTGCTTAATTACAGTTCTCCCTGAGCTCAAAACAGGTGATGTCACTCGTTAGTTCGAGTCTTATCTTGTGGAAGAGTTGTGTTAATTAAAATTTTGTTAATGAATGGAACAAATATGTGGCAGGAAGTTTACTTTCTGAAGCTGGGGTGTCGACCTCTGCACAAAAATAGCTAAAACTGTAGAATCTCAAGGGGACTGTGAACTTCTGTGATCTTCAGGCAGGCATGGATTGAGCGAGTGACACCAGAGTACTGAAGACATCTTTATGATTTGATGCCCAGCCAGATCCAGTGGGTTTCAAAGAATAAAAAACTTCATACTAATTAAAAATGCAAGAATGTCATTAAAACCTTGAATTTAATTTTAGATTCAATACGTTTGGCCACCATTGTATTTATTTATTTATTACAAAGATAGATGTACCTAGTTAACATTATTTCAGCTAGCTGTCATGCTAACTCATCAGCAGCCTAGTTTGCTACAAAAGCAAAGTTTTCTAAAAATTAGCCAAGTAAAACTTGGCTTAAGATTTAAAAAAAAAAAAAAAAAACATATATCTACAATGTTAAAAAATATTGTTCCTTGTGTTGTTGTAAACTGAGATGTGTAACATTTCTTAGTTTACATTTTCATTCAACAACACAAAATCTAATTTTTTAAAATATCAAAGCTATATAATTCTCTTACAATTAAGTAAATCATAAATTTTCTACATGCGAAGTGGAAATTGTCTGGAAATAAGCTATAGAATAGTCTTAAATTCAGGCTAATCTTATCTGGGTAACATTTTAACAACCTAGCAATTTGGCATAAACTTAGAAACTGAAAAAGCCAAGCTAAACAATATGCTGTTACTAATTATACACTTATATTCAACTTTGTTTATAGAATAAAGTCAGTTTGAGGTTAGAAATAAAGAAAGGACATGAATTGAGGTGGATCAATTTGTATTTTACTGTAAAACTGAAGTTGCTTTAGTCAAATCTAAAAAAAGAAAATCAGCATATTTACAACAGCACTGTTGATGGAAGCAGCCAAGAAATGCTTGTTCCTCTGCTCTTTATTTTACTTAGGGATAAGAAACAAGTGTGCACCAAAGACCAAAATGATCCCACCAACTCCAAAAGCCATCCTGTTGTCCAGTTTAGGATCTCAGCAATAGAGATAAAGTCTTTTATTATCTGTCATATGAGCGTGAGGAACGTTCATCGAAAAAGATAACCTGAGCATGCCATCGAGATGAAATGAAGGAACCAATGAAGGAACGATGTGTTTGTGTGGGGTGTGTGAGATAATTGATATAAGAGGTAGATAAATAATATATGAAAAGGAGTTTACTCCTCCTTCTCCTCTCCGTGTGTGATAACGTAGCAGATGTTCTTGTAGTCTACATTGCCAGCCACATCTGGAGGGAAGGCGGCCCACAGGTTCTTCATCTAACGCAAAAACAAATGTGTCAAAGAGACTTGTTATTTAAATATTGATGACTGCAATGATAAATGCTTGATTGTTGGTGAAAACTCACCTCCTCTGCGCTGAACCTGTCACACTGGGTGGTCAGAAGCTCCTCAAGGCTGGAGAGAAGAAAAAAGTTCAGTTTTTAGGGGTTTATGCATTCATCCGAAATATCTCTGTCAAAAAAAATGTTTAAAAATGAATTGAGCTAGAGCACGTACAACTCCTTCTTGATGGTTCCGGTGGCCTCGGGGTCGAGGACCTTGAAAGAGCTAACAATGACGTCCTCAGGATCAGCACCTTAAAGATCATGGTTTTGTTAGAATCTGAGGACTAACAAGCTAAAAACAGGTAGCTAATTAAAGTAGTTCATGTTGTGAATCCTCACGCTCATATGACATGATCAATGTTCATGATCAATTGTATAACCATTTCATGTCTAAGTAGATACACTACCAGGCAAAAGTTTGGACATACAGTATATTCTAACTCCATGGTCTTTCTTGATTTTTATTTCTTTCTACACTGTAAAATAATACTGAAGGTGTTTATCCAAAAAACAAAATAAGACTGACTGTTGCTATTATGTTGTTACTTAATTACCCTAATGCCACATGTGTTATTTCATAGGTTTAAAAAATCCAGAATTCTTCTAGAATGTAGAAAACACGTAATTCCAAACTTGTGTGCAAACTTTTGACTGGTACTGTATGCTAGCTGTTTTTCTTCAAGTGATCCTTTCTGAAAGGAAATCCATCTATTACATTGAAATCTTGAGGACAGAAGACTATTCTGCTATTCTGTTTCAAATCATAAACTGTTGGCTAACACTGATTAGCAACCCACCCTTCAGCTTTTCGCCAAACATGGTGAGGAAAACGGTGAAGTTGATTGGACCACTAGCCTCCTTGATCATGGCCTCCAGCTCCTCGTTCTTCACGTTCAGCTGACCCATGGAGGCCAACACGTCCCTCAGATCGTCCTTGCTGATGATGCCGTCCCTGTTTTGGTCGATGATGGTGAAGGCCTGTGAAAAGAATTGGACAAAGAATTAAATCCGGTAATAACTTCACAAAGAAATTTAGCAGTGCGTGAACTTGTTAGTGTGTATATTAGTATTTTTCTATTCCTGTATCTCAGAAAGAGAAGTGAGTCTTTCCTTAATTGCACTTTTTTGACATCATGAATGTAAAGTTTAGCCATGTTTCTGGACCTGTCTCAGTAATATCAAGTAAATCAGAAGTTTTGGCACCCCATTCAGGATATCCAATTCAGGATATTAATTCTCATATGTATCATTCTAAGCAATTTCAGCTATGTGCCAGGCTTAGTTTAGCATCAGTCTAAGAGAAAATAGGCCAAGTGGTTTGTTTAACTGTTACTTACTATACTGTATGGTTGTTTATCAGCCTGAAATGTGAAAAGGTTTTCTCGCTTTGGAGACATCTTTACAATACGATAAACTGTCCACATAGTCAACTGTGTTTCCTCTTTTGGTGCCAGATGAAATCTGAGAAGCAGCTGCTGGATGATTGCCTTTCTAACGTGTTAAAATGGTCTTGGAATTCAAGGCATGACTTTGCCGATGTTTAAGGGATTGATTACACTTTCTCACTGCCCCTGCTGCACCTACACCTCCAAAAACCTATCGATACCTGCCACATTCTCATGTCCCGTTTCCATTTTTAGTTAACATTCACTACAAGTGAAAGTCACATAAAAAAATAATACAGATCAACCAAAGACAAATTTCTTCCTTGAAGAAGGTAACACCATTCTGAAAACTCTCATTACTTATCGCTAATTATTAAGGATTGTATTTAGGGAAGAAAATGATATATTGCTAGTTGTGTATACCACCTGTTGAGCAACACATTCCAGTGGGTCATGATGTCTAGCATCAGCTGTCTGAGGATTTGGCACATTCCATGTATAAACATGAGAGAAGCAGAAGGAGCACGTTTGGTGTAAACTATCACAAGGTGGTTTTATTTTTACCTCCAGCATTCCAGAAATCCGCTAGAATGCCAGACCTAAAGTGGACATATCACTTTTACTGAGCCTGCAGAGGTCAATTTTAACATTTGTTGATATCTGTCAGTATGTTTCTTTTTTTTATTATTATTATTTAATCACTTTGAGCATATGGATGATTACTAAAGAATTAATTTGGTACTGAGAAAAGAAGTTACAGTGGACATCTAAGGTGGTGATCTATAGACTTTTGTTCAAATCATATTTTTAGGATGATTTCCTAAATATTATATATCACCAAATTATCTAAGATTTTTTTTATTTATTGTGCTGTGTATTAGAAGTACAAAAGAAATGTTTCTGGGAGACTTATTCCCCTGTCTGTCTCATCCAAACCTGCTGTAACTGTGTGGAACGGCTGCAGCGTTTCATTTGCATTTGTTTTGCATCGCATTTTCTTAGAATTTGGATTAAGCCGGTTTTCTGTTCTTCTCTCTGGAACGTTTTGGTAAAATGTAAAATTTGGGCGGGTTGACTGTTTTAATTACATCTTTATTTGTGATTCCAGAATAACAACGTGAGACAATGTGAAATGCATGTTGATAACTCTGTGACCTCAGATATGGCGTGGAGGTGTAGTTCTCACCTCCTTGTACTCCTGGATCTGGCTCTGCTCAAACATGGAGAACACATTGGAGCTGCCACCTTCTCCTTGCTGCCTCCTCTTGGCCTTTTTGGGTGCCTGGAGATGAAAAAACAAAAAAACAAAACATAGCACCATGGAAATGAACAAAACTTGTTTTGGATAGCAGAATTCCCTGATGGCAAATGTTTATTTAAAAACACTTCTAAGTAATTTCTTTTTGTGTCTTAAAAGGCAGTGAATATCATAGACGCCTTATTACTAATACTAATGCTAATAAAGTTGTCAAAAATGTAAAGATCAAGAAGAATGAAATTTCTTTATCTCTTCTAAAATCAAGTCATGTTTATTTCTACCTTCTGAAATCCATACTTCCTGAAGATGCAGCAGGAACACTCACCATATCTCGAGTTTTTTGGAGCTGATCAGAAGGAGAGCCAAGAGAGCCTACGCCAAGTCTGTGTGACCGACATGTACATTTTGACACTATGGAGCCTTATATACTAGCAAAGGAGAGCTAAGAATAGCCAGATGATCAGGTTTGGCAGCGAAAGAGAGAGCAAGGGAAAGTAATAGACAGAACATGGCTTCAAGTGTCACCTTTCGCTTCTCAGCCAAAAATATCCTGAGATGTCTTGAATTCAACCCTGCCAGCTCTGTCCACTGTTTGGTACAGCATTTGGACATAAAAGGAAAGATGGGTGTTTTTGCTATTAGCTTGACAATCGGTTCAATATGGGGCCAACAAGCACTCAATACATTACAACAATACACTACAACAATACACTTACACACACAATCATACTGGAGGATTTAGAAACAGTGCTTGGAGTTTGGGAGGGAATCTTGGAGTACCTGAAGGAAACCCACAAAGCACTGGAAAAATATGAAAATTGAGATTCCAAGCCCCGACCCTGGATGTGCGTGGCAACAGCGGAAACCGCTGAACCACCATTAATTTTAGTTTATTGTAAGATTTACAAATGTTGTAAGATTTACAACTTAAGCAAATTTCAGAAAGAAAAATGTAATTAGGTGTTGATCATCAGTGCTATGATGATCCTGAGCCTCGCAATAAAATCATGGATAATAATAAAATTAATGGAAAATCATTGGTTGTTAGAAATCCTCACACATCAACACTCGGTTTATGAATGAACTGGCTATAAATAGGAGCACACGACATAAACACAGCAACGACACTTTAAACGTGTTTCCTGAAGGAGGAGGTTCTCGTTCAGCTTCGCTTCATCCAGCAATTAGTTACAGAAATGTACAGAAAAAAAAATCATACAGGATGACCTGATACCCAGCCTAATGGGAACCAATGCTTCCATGTGGATAAGGCATGTTTACATCAGGATCAGACCTGTATATATGATGTTGGAATTCCAGTTAAACTGCTGATTGAGGGTTTGACTTAGGAATACAGTACACGGTCCGCTACTTCATGCTTCCACACAAAGTGTACAAAAGTAAAATCCCACCCTTCACTTGTTTCTTCAAAGAGATAATGATGTGGCATGTTTTTGTTTGTTTGTTTGTTTTTTATTCCAGAAGAGTACTACAAATCATAATCTACTGTACATAATCTAAATAATAATCTAAAATCTGTAGGTCAACACTAAATTCATGCCATCTGGGGCAAGAAGGCACATTTAAGTGGTAAGAAGAAGAATTTAAGTTCTTTAAAAAGTATCAGCTGCTGAGACAGAAATAACTTGACTTCCTTCTCATTCACACTTCATTTTCACAGCACTCTCTGAGTCCATCACACAGTCAGCTTGATGCTTCTTGACACCAACATTTACATTTTTAGGAGAGACACTTATCCACAGCAGCTTACATTTATCTCATCAAACACTTGAGGGTTCAGGGCAACTTGGTGGTGTTGGGGGCACAAACCTACGATCTTCCCTTCAGTAGTCTGTTGTTTTAACCACTAAACTACCCCTGCCTCAACACACACTCACTTTCTCTCCCTAAAAAGCATGTTGACCTTTCTAACCCACCATCTGTGCTCCTCTCAGTGGAGGTGCTACAAAACTAGTCTGTTGATTTGCAATAAAAATGCACCTGTTTGCAGTCGGAAGTCCAGAAGTCCTAAAATTCTCATAAAATATTAAAGACTATCATACTTATTAATGCCTCCAAGAACTCCACCAGTGTTTTTCTTTTAGTTCCACATATAGCGACATTAGGGAACAAATACTCGCTCCTGGAGTAATCTGCCTTTTCAGTGGCAATTTTGTATGGGCTTGAGGGACCGTGATCAAGGTCCCAACAGTGGCAGCCTGCTGATGATGGGGCTCAAACCAGGGACCTTCCGATCGAACAGCCCAACAACTTAAAACTTAAACTGCTTATCCTTTCCAGGGCCCATGTGCGCACACACACACACACACTACAGGCAATTTGGGAACGCCAATTAATCCAATCATCATGTCTCTGGACTGTAGAAGGAAACTGGAGAACCCAGTGGAAACCCACCAAGCACAGTGAACACACACACAAGTACAGGACTGGAATCACCCTGGACCTTCAAAATCTGTTACATTTAATAATAATAATAATAATAATAATCGTAATAACTTAATATGGGTTTGAATAATTATTGAGTCCACTAAGCAAAACTTCACACATTCCGAAACATGCCTCACCTTGGAAAATGTTTTTTTTGAAAAACCCAAAAAAGGCTAAATCCATAACTTAACAAAATATTTATTTATTAAATTTAATAGAAAACAACTACATTAAATTAGAGCATTCAGTGAAAATAATATTTGGACCAGTGTCTCAAACTTTTAAAAAAAGAAAATCAGAATGTTTTGAGATTAATGTAATTAAATACATAAAATACAGCAAAAGGATTATATAATATATTAAAACATTAAAAAATAATGACAAAATATTTTTATTTAAAAAAATAATAGAAAAATAAATGTATTTACCGTGCGTGTATTGTACAATAAAGTATCATGTTAATGTGGTCTCGTCACACTACGCCCACCCTGACTTTACACACAAATACATGAACATTTACACTTTCTGAAGTTAAAAAGGCCAAGTGCAAAAATTTATTTATTTATTTATTTTTCATATATTTTTTAGCCCAAATCGATCAGATTTCCTTCAGCCGGTGCCATCTTTTCCTGTCTCTTCTTCTGCCACTCAGCCACCAGTTGCCTCACTTCCTGTCCAAAGTACTCGTGCAATTGACAGAAGTCTGGCAGAGGCTCCGCCGCCCACTCCGTACTGCACGCGGCAGGGCCTACTGTGTGTCGCTTGGGCCAAAGTTTAGGGGAGCGTCTGCCGGCTTGCTTACTGTTGATGGGCGGGGCTTGTAGCACCTGGTTTTCGTTCGGCGTGTAGAAGACCGAGTTCGAGCCTGGGTACTTGTGAGGCTTCTGAAAATGTCGCATCATTTCCTTGGCTGACATGCTGTCCACCGGGTCCACTCTGGCGTTTCTTGCTGCCTCTAAGAGTGGAAAAGAAAGAAAAAGATGATGGTTTAAAAAAAAAAAAAAAAAAAAAAAACATGACTGCTGGAATTCACAAGTGGGACAGCGTGACGGGGTTGTTTACTTGTTGTGTCAGAGGGAGTCATGCGGTATGAGCGAACATCCAGCACACCACTTCCTTACTCAGGTGGTTCTCATGCCTATTCTGTCCAGCTGGGACTCCATAAAGAATTTCACAACCATCTCATACTGGACTCCTAAATCCTAAGTCCTAAATCACACTACAGCACCGACATTTCTCAGATGTCTGTTTCGTAGATGCTACTTTCTTCCAACAAAACCAGTAAGGAGGTTAACAAGGGAAAAGAGAAAGGAAGAAGAAGAGGAGACCCTACTGTACTGCGCACATCTACCTGTTAACCCGTTATGTTGATGCGATGTTAGATTGGTACACCTGCGGTCACTTATACCATGGTCCTAATTAGGGCTGCAACAACTAATCGATAAAATCGATAATTATCGATAATGAAATTCGTTGTCAACGAATGCTGTTATCGAT
>JAQMYL010000006.1:1052959-1084000 GCA_030014365.1 Clarias pachynema | reverse complement strand
GCAAATAAAGTGACAATTTCTTTACCCGCCCCAACCCGACCCGCGGGTTACCAGACGACCCGCGCATCACTAATTCAAACTGAAGGGGAAAAAAACATTTATTAATTTGTAGTAAATTCACAGTTTCTGTACAGTTCATAAACTATGGAATAAGATCACTGTCAAAAATAATCGTGCGTTTTTTATTCCATATTAAACACCCCCTCACACACACACACACCACACACTCCCCCCTTCACTAGTCCTAAAATAGCCGACAGCCTTCTCCTCTTCTTTCAACTGCTATTTTTGGAAAGGCCAGACGCAGAGGTAAAAGAACCAACACAAAATCTCTTGAGCTTGTTTTTATTCTGTCGCAAATACTTTTAACCTGAAAAAAAAAAAATGAAAAAAAACCCGTCGCTGGAAAAGTACAAGAAGGCCACAGCGGAAAAAGTTCGGATCCGTGGTGTCGCCTGAGCGACTGAACCGACCGGCGAGCCCCCTGATTCCGCGGAGGAACATTAGCATGGCCGGGTGGGTTAGCAAAGGGGCAAAAACTGATTTAAAAAATGAATAAATAAATAAGAATAAAATATTAATGCAACAAATGTGGCGAGTAAAAATCTAGTATCGTAATTCAAGTATTTTTTTTTTTTTTTACTTTTATTGCACTTTACTTTGTACTTAAACTTTTTTTCAGTTATGAGCTTTGAGATGATTTGTGTGTTTTATTAAATAAATGTATATATTCAGCGAGTTTAAGTTTGATTGAAATAAATCTTCTACATTATTCTACAGTTTTCCTTATCTAATTTATCTAATCTTATTTCATCTTACCTTAAATTCAGTCATTGACTATATAAATGTTAATATTAATCTTTTATATTTTTGTAATGCATTAAATTATACACATATTATCTCTGATGTCACATCAGTACCTGTCCGCAGATAAAATAATAAACCCACTGGTTTCAGTATTCGGACATGTACCAGTTATTACTTTTGACATGACTGATTGCAATGCTTTTTTAATTATCATTTAATTAAATAATTATTTTTGTGATTTTCATAATTGTTTAACTGTCTAGCACTGACTGCATTGTCCATGGAAGGAGTCTTATCAAAATTCTTCGTAATATATCTGCATTCTACATATAATCAAAGTATACGAGGTGGTATCAGAAAGCTTAGAGATTAGAGCGCCACAGATTTGGTTGCTTTCGCCGTACGTCCTCCCTAAGACACCTTAAAACCTGCCAGTAGAATTCACTATTGACCGTCTGGCCCCTGGGGACGAATTCTCAACACACAACCGCAAATATTGAAAAAGACGATGAGCGTGCACTCGGTCGAGCTGCGGACCTGCCTCGCCTTTTTGGCCGAGGAATTGATGGGCTGTTCCACTGGGAAGACTGTCGCTTCGTCTCAGGGTCTAACCATTACAACCAAGTTTCTTCACTGTTAATGATCCTAGACATCCACAGCGTGCTGTCAGCGTTCTTGGTAGACTTTGACGAAACATTCCTTCTGCTCTTGGGTCAGCAGCCTGCGGACGACCTCGGCAGCAATGCGCTTGCATGTTCAAATCACACGTGAAAATCACCTGGACTGTTCCATATGACACACCGACAACGGCAGCAATGTTGTGGTTAGTTCTCAGACGATTATCAAGTTGACAAATTGTTTCGACATTTTCATGCTTGTTGAAGGTCTTCTTGTGATCTTCCAGTGATGTTCTTCCACTCTTGAAGTGCATGTACAGTACCACTCAAAACATCCTAAACGACTCGTTGCAGAATCGCCATAAACTTGCAGAATCATGTCAATCGTCTCTGTGGCAGATTTGACCAGTTTCATGCAGAATTTCACGAACGCTCTTTGTTTTAACTTGCTGTCCATGATGAAATAGCAGACATGGAAACGCACATGGTCAGAATAGCACCAGTTGCACAGCTTCCGATGTACACAGGACGATGTCTTTTGGCACACTGACTTGTTGGTGCTCCCTGTGACAGTGTGTGCAGCCTGGTGCTGCCATCTATTGGCGTGTTACAAAACTAGTCTCGAAACGTTTTGATACCACCTCTTATTGAGTCATAAAACTGACTCCATCGTGTCTGATCTAATCTCTGTATGTCTCGCTGTTCAGTCCTGCTGGTCTTGAACACTATAAGGTGGGCATGTTGCTGAGTGGAGTTGGAGATGCTCTGGGTTACAGGAATCAGCTATGGGAATACAACGAGTCTGGCCCAGCCATCCATCAGGTTCGTCTTATAAACAGATCAGTGTACATTATGAACGCACTACAATGCATTGATAACTCATGACATATTCAGTTCAATTTTATTTATAAAACGCTTTTAACAATAAATGCTTTACAAAATCAAAAAAGGAAAATTAAGGAAATTAGTTTGAAATGTGTGAGGAAATATGTATAAATCAAAATGATCAAATTGTCCCTGATGAGCAAGCCAAGAGTGATGGTGGCAAGGATAAACTCTCTGAGATGACGACAGGAAGACACTTTGAGAGGAACCAGACTCAACAGGGAAGCCATCCTCATTAGTGTGGTTGAGGATGAAAAAGAAAAATTCTTGTAATGATTTGAGAGTGTGTGAAGGTGAGTTGGGTGCCGTGTCTATAAAATGACAAGCAAGTGGCAAATCCAAATACACGTGTTCTGAGACGAAGGCCTAAATTATTATTTATTTACATTACTGCATAATTCTCCCTATTATTTGTACTAGTAAGAAATGAAAAATATTGACTATTGCCCCTTTAAATGATAATCAAACATTAAAAAAAGTATTTTTGTACATAAAACTTACATACTGTATGTTTCTAATAATGTATAAAACTACATTATAGATAATCTTTGGCTAAACTGTACAGTGACCTCCCAAACTGAACATTTAGAGTTTTTAAAACAGTGGTTGTTCCTGTGGAATCTGCTTTGGTGAACGTGAGATAGCTGTACTATAATGAGTTTATGCACAGACATAACAAGCTTTATTACCCCTTTGTAGGAACTACAGGAGCTTGGAGGCCTAAAGAACATCACTGTTCAACTTCCTGATTGGCCAGTGAGTGACGATACAGTCCTTCACCTGGCCACTGCCGAAGCTTTAGCCACAGGTTTGGCTTTCAGAAAGGTTTCATTCACGTTGATTCACTCCAACAGAAAAGCAATTGGAATAGTCATTGCATCACATATAGATAATTGTTCCTGTCTCAGGAAAGGAAGGCGAGGATCTGCTGCATGAGGTGGCGTCTCGTTATGTGGAGGGTATGAAGGATATGGAAGGAAGGAAACCGGGACCATCGAGCATCCTGGGTAAATCAGTAACGAGTAAAGACTAATGGCCTCATTTTAGAGGAGCTTAATTGACTGAAGAACATCGATAAAGATGAATTACGGGTTTCTCCATAGGTGTGTCTCAGTTAAAACCAGGTACAGCAGGGGGCTACAGAATAGCTTACAATCCAGATGGGACAGGATGTGGAGCTGCCATGAGGTCCATGTGCATTGGGTTGAGGTGCGGCCCAGGTTCACGAGAAAAGTAATTTCCCAATGGAATGACGTATTCAAACTAATAAAGTACTCATTTTTATAACCAGGTACCCTCGACCGGAGCAGTTCTCCTCTTTGGTCACCGTTGCCATGGAGACCGGCAGAATGACCCACCCTCATCCAACCGGATTCCTCGGTGCTGTTGCTTCTGCGTTGTTCACAGCTTACGCCGTCCAGCGTCGTCCAATCATAACCTGGGGGCTGGGCTTACTGAAGGAGGCCTGTCCAATAGCAAAGGAGCTTGTTAAGTCATCAGGATATGCCGTTCCTGAGACAGAGAGAGACTGGGGATACTTCATGGAGAAATGGAAATGGTGAATATGATCGCTGTGTCTCGTACAGTTTATGTTTATACAGTATTTTCAATAAATCATGTAGCTGATCTTTTCAGGAGGATTTTTAATCGTTCATCATACATTACGTCATTGTACTGTATTATCAAACAGACATTTTTGAGTGAACATGGGTACTTGGGTAAAGATTTTATAATAGAAAACAAGTTATAATCTTGTATATGATCTTGTTTTATGTTAACTATGTAACTAAATTGAGTAGCATACCTAGATTAGTATCTTAAATGAACATATTAAACGACACTAGCTTGAACTTAACCATCTCAAAATGTTTATTTTTTCTTCTCTCAGGTATCTTGAATTGAGAGGTTTATCCTCAGGAACGGGTCCAGTGGTGTTTCCTGAGCAGTATGGACCAGCTGAACGTGACGAGGCATATAAAAGCTTCAGCCTCTCAGGATGGGCGGGGCGAAGTGGTCACGATGCGCCAATGATAGCTCTGGATGCTCTCCTGGGGTCGGGGTCGAACTGGGAGGAGCTAATGAGCCGTGCAGGTTTCCACGGAGGTAAGTAATGTAGACCAGAGTCCGTTAGCGCATTATGCTAATTTCTTATGCCTGTTGGGGAACCGTTAAAGGTCTTACGTAGGTGCCAACAAACAATTGTTAATTTTTTTTGAGAAAGTTCTAGATATTTAACTAGCATTATTACCCATGAGAGGAATCCTTATTGAAACATTTCAGGATCATTTTAAGTCCAACTACAGGCAACATGAATGACTTGTCACCTGCACTTGTGAATGTACTGTAGTATAAGTTATAAATAAACGGTGCTTATTTTAACGTGATGTTATTTTAAACGATAATGTTCAGTATTGTTCAGAACCTGTTTATTCTTTTGGTTCTCTGCAGGAGACAGCGACAGCACAGCCATTATTGCGTGTTGTTGCTGGGGTTTGATGTACGGGTTAGAGCAAGTCCCTGAATGTAACTACACCAGCCTGGAGTACAGGGACCGCCTGGAGAACAGTGCTGAGAAACTTTACGCTCTGTCACACTGAAACCATCCCATCATTTCATCATCATCATCTCACCAGATGAAACGGAAAAAATCGATCACTTAAAAAGGAAATTTAACTGTAGTTAGCTAGACTTTGTTTGGTTACGTTGCATCTGCAGAGTCACACATTAGTGTGTTAACTTTCTAGCTATTACTGAACAACTGTGCTGCTTTGTGCAGTAAGTAATGATATTCTAATCATGTTTAACTCTGTTGGGCAGAAATCAGAAATAAAATTTAAAAAACATGTCTTAAATCAGTGCAGGTTACAGTAAAAATGTAGGCCAGTTAGCTAACTAATCACATTTACTGCTCAGATTGAGTAAGAAATCCTTTCTCTTGCTAGCTAACTCTAACTAGCAAACTACATGCACTGTCTGTTCAGTAGGTGATCTGTATGAAATGCCTAATATTTTGTGTTATCGTACTTATATCATGGCAGATCATGTTGTGTTAGCTAAATTGTACTGTAGTATGAGCATTTCACTTGGTACTTGTGACAGGAATACCTAGGTCACCAAATATAACGAACTGGACATGCTACGTGCCATGTTGTCTTAAATGTAATGTTAAACATAAGATTAACGTTATTTGATTATCAGCATATGCACAGCAATCACTGAGTGAAAAAAAAAATACTTGTGTAAAAGTGTTGCCCATAACAGAAGAACTTGTAACTAAATGTAATACTGAATTGGAATATTAATAAAATTGCAATTTTAATCGAATCGGCACTGAGGTGACAGCTGACTCCCATCCCTAAAAAGAGCTCATCACATGAATACGTTTTATTTTTCCTCAGTCGCGCATACAGCCGTTATTACGGTTATCGGCTCACAGTAATGGCGGCCTACTGCACGCGCCGGTAGTACGGCTGTGTCCCAAACAGCGCCATTGTTCCTACACAGTACACTACACAGGAGTAGAAACATGCCGGAGATATAAACCCTACTTAGGGCACTAAACTATTAGTGTGAAGCCATTTGGGACGCGCTCGCCGAGAATCATCGAAGATGTCCAACGTGAGACGGTTTTCAGTTTAAATTGAACAAACTGTTTTCCTGAGGTCAATGTAAGGCATGTTAGTGAAGTTTATACATTTTCTGTAATTAAAGGAGCAATTTTGACAGTTTGGGTGAAATTAACTTAAACAGACTATATGTCACGCAGTGCGATTTAAAAAAAATATTTAAAAAAAGCAAGAAAAATGACATTTTCGCAAAAATGTTTTGTGATAAATTGAAGCCATGTTTAGAAAATGTAATGAAAACACGTGATGGATATGTGATAAGTTGTTTTCTTAAAACAGCAGTGATGTACTAAAAAGTTTTATTCTAATGTATTGATATATCACCCAGCACTAACTTTTCTTTCTTTCTGTTTTTCTTTAGCTCTTTGCTTTTTCTTTATGATGCCGCTTTAAAATATAAATTTCCCATGTTGAAATTACGGAGTCTGCTCGTACGACATCATTTCCTGTCCAGATGTAGCTCTCAGAAAGCCAATGACGTCACCCGTAAATATGACGTCATCGTAGTGGGTGGCGGTCATGCTGGAACAGAGGCGGCTGCCGCGGCAACCAGAATCGGATCGGAAACGCTGCTCATAACGCATAAAATCGAAACGATCGGTACGTCAGGGGCAGTTGGTTAGTACGTGGGGGTTAGCCTGTGTGTGTCGCTGTTGAGGGATGCAGTTTATTTATCCCACGTCTCGATCCCATTTATTTTCCAGGTGCGCTGTCATGCAACCCCTCACTGGGAGGAGTAGGAAAAGGTCAGCTGGTGAAGGAGGTGGATGCTCTGGATGGCCTGATGGGTAGAGGAGGCGACTACGCCGGAGTTCACTTCTCCATCCTCAATCGCAGCAAGGGACCCGCGGTGTGGGGCCCGAGGGCACAGCTGGACCGGGGACGCTACAGGGAGTTCATACAGGTAGCACTCGTTAGGGTATGATGCCTTAGGCTTTAGTGATCTGTCGGTGTTCCTCAGGGGTGTATCCTGGGATCGTTTTTATTATATATTACTGCGTCACTCAGTGATTTGTAGCAGTGGTGTATTTCTAACCAGCGGATAAATGAGTGAAAGAAAGGTGTATTACAGATCGTTGTATAAAATTTTAAAAAAAATTATTTTCTTCTGTTGTCGTGTCTCAGTCACAGTTACTCAATATGCCGAGACTCACTGTGATCGAGGGATCTGTGGAGGATCTGATCGTGTCTGCTGCGGACCCAGAAAAACCCGGGAGACACTGTGTGACCGGAGTTCGTATGGGTAAGGAACGATCTTGCTGGGGTTTGTTTGTTTGTTTGTTTGTTTTTAAAACCCATTCACGTTCACATTCTCTCCGTATCTCGCTCAGCGGATGGCGTTGGGGAAATACTCGCCAGCTCTGTCGTCATCACCACCGGCACTTTCCTTTCCGGCTCCCTCTTCATGGGCCAGACCATGTCTCCAGGAGGGAGGATGGGCGAACCCCCGTCCTGTTCGGGTCTCTCACACAGTCTGAGAGAAGTGCTCGGGTTAAAACTCGGCCGGCTGAGGACCGGGACACCACCTCGGATCATTAAAGACACGGTCGACTTCTCCCTCGCTGAGCTTCACCTTCCTGACCCGCGGCCGAGTCCGTTTAGCTTCATTAACAAGCACACACACTGCAAGGTGAAGTATCTAAATATGACCAATGAGTACTGTAGGTCTCCGTACATCATATTAACACACAGTGCCGTGAAATCTATTTGCCCCCTTCCTGATTTTTTTATAATTTGTTTTGTCACACTTTCAGATCATCAAACAGATTTTAATATTACACAAAGATAATCAGAGTAAATACAAAACACATCTTTTAAATGATGATTTCATTTATTAAGGGAAAAAAAGCTGTCCAACCTGCCTGGCCCTATGTGAAAAAGTCCCCTAAACATAATAGCTGCTATCAAGCGTTTACAATAACTGGCAGTGAATCTTTCACATTGCTGTGGAGGAATTTTGGCCCGCTCTGCCTTGCAGAATGGTTTTAATTCAGCCACATTAAAGGGCTTAACCTCCACAGGATCTCAATCGGATTTATGTCCAGATGTTTGACCAGGCCACAGGTTTGGACAGCTTTGTTTCCCTTTATAAATGAAATTGTCATTTAAAAACTGCATTTTGTATTTATTCGGGTTATCTTTGTGTCATATTAAAATTTGTTTGATGATCTCAATCATTTAAGTGTGACAAATATGGAAAGAAAGGGGGGGGAATACTTTTTCACTGCACTGTAGCTGAAAAATGAAATACTTTTATTCAATTCTAGTCTGATTCAGTTACTAATACCACAAGATCATAGTGAAGCTGTAGCGATCGTGCTTCCTGTTTGTTTCCGCAGCCGGAGGATCAGCTCCCGTGTCACCTGACCCACACGACCCCAGGTGTAGAAGACGTGGTGCGTCAGAGCCTGCACATGAACTCGCACATACAGCAGGACACCAAAGGACCCAGGTACAAGCCACGCCAAAAACACACAGTCAAGTCGTTTTAAACTTCTTGCACCACTGCTGACCTTTTTCCACAGTTTATTTTGTTTAATGTTCATTTAAACACTTCCTCTCTTTTCATCTCTCTCAGGTACTGTCCTTCCATCGAGTCCCGGGTCCTGCGTTTCCCAGGGCGACAGCATCAGGTCTGGTTGGAGCCAGAGGGGTTGACCTCCGACCTCGTGTACCCTCAGGGGTTGTCCATGACGATGCCCCCTGACCTGCAGCTCCGGCTCCTCCGGGAAATTCCCGCTCTGCACCGGGTGGAGATTAGGACACCGGGTACACGCTAAAGATCTCTAGTGGTTACAGATTTCATGTAGTTCGGGACGTGTCCTGATGGTGGCGATGCTATGTAGGGAGGCTCACTGGGAAAAATGTGACTAATTTATACCTCTGTGTGTGTGTGTGTGTGTGTGTGTGTGTGTGTGTGTGTGTGTGTGTGTGTAGGTTACGGGGTGCAGTATGACTTCGTTTGCCCGATGCAGCTTTTCCCATGGCTGCAGGTCAAGGGTGTCCAGGGGCTTTTCCTGGCAGGACAGATTAATGGGACGACAGGGTACGAGGAAGCAGCAGCACAGGTACCAATCACAGCGAACCAGGTGCTATTTCTTGTCTGAGTCTCTGGCGTAGGAGGTTCTTTGTTCTAGCCCAGCTAAGTGTTGGTGCCGCCATGGCAATCCATCACAGGGTACACACACTACGGGCAATTTGGGAACGCCAGTTAGCCTAATCTGCATGTCTTTGGACTGTGGGAGGAAACCGGAGTACCCAGAGGAAACCCACCAAACATGGGGAGAACATGCAGACTCCACATCATTTATTTTACCATCTCAAATCCAAAATGATATAAATGAAAAAATTAATAAAGAAAAATAGATTTTTGGAGTCAATATGGCGATACTGAATCCATTTTTCCCCCTCATCACCAGTGATCACAGGGGGTGCACAAGCCTTTGTAGGCCTCTGAGGTTGTTAGAAATAGAATTGCACATGTTAGATAAGATCATAATTACACACTGAAAGTATAACTAGCCGTGCCCGCGACTTCGTTAGCTTGGAATTTAACTGCACACTCATAAGTGCGTTTTGAAAAAATGTACAGCGCCATCTGGTGAATTTTGGAATGAACTAACATGTTTGCAGGTTACCGTGGTGCGCGGAATAAAGAGGTGTGAGGTCGTGTTTATTCAGTAGATTTCAACTGCACACTCATAAGTGACAAAAAAAATTACAGCGCCATCTGTTGAATTTTGCGATGAACTAATGATTTCTTTCAAGGTCAATTTTTTTTTTTTTTTTTTATAAGAGCATTTAAAGGGCATTTAAAATTAAAATTAGCATACAGTGGGGCAAAAAAGTATTTCGTCAGCCACCAATTGTGCAAGTTCTCCCACTTAAAAAGATGAGAGAGGCCTGTAATTTTCATCATAGGTATACCTCAACTATGAGAGACAAAATAAGAAGAAAAAAAATCCAGAAAATCACATTGTAGGATTTTTAATGAATTTTAGGGCTGCAACTAACGATTATTTTAATAAAAAAAAAACAAAAAAACAAGAAAAGCATTCATTTCCAACCCTTTATTCAAAAACAGAACTAAAATCTCTAGAAAGTGCACAAACATGTTGCTCGTTGAGCTGTTAAAATAATAATAAAATACAAATGGACTAACACAAAACCATACACATGTATGCTTTACATCTGGAAAATATATACAGTGGAACCTTGGATTACGAGCATAATTTGTTCCTCACACCAAGCTGATTTCCTATTGCAGATTCAGTCTTCCCAGCCTGGTGCAGGTCTACAAATTTTGTTTCTGGTGTCCTTTTGACAGCTCTTTGGTCTTGGCCATAGTGGAGTTTGGAGTGTGACAGTTTGAGGTTGTGGACACGTGTCTTTTATACTGATAACGTTCATACAGAAGCCATTAATACAGGTAACGTGTGGAGGACAGAGGAGCCTCTTAAAGAAGTTGTTACAGGTCTGTGAGAGCCAGAAATCTTGCTTGTTTGTAGGAGACCAAATACTTATTTTACTGAGGAATTTACCAATTAATTTATTAAAAATCCTACAATGTGATTTTCTGGATTTTTTTTCCTATTTTGTCTCCCATAGTTGAGGTATACCTATGATGAACATTACAGGCCTCTCTCATCTTCTTAAATGAGAGAACTTGCAAAATTGGTGGCTGACTGAATACTTTTTTGCCCCACTGTATCTTCCCTTATCGTGGGCTGATTGTGACGAAACAAGGCCTATATGTTACCTCAAGCTCAGCCAAATACACCTGTGAAAACCCCATTAAAATTCATTCAGTAGTTTTTACGTGATGCGTGCACATACGCAAATATACACCTGTATAGACGTACAAAAATTCCAAAAACCGTCTTGATTACTCACCTCACGTAATTTTTTCACACATATCTTCAATGTACAGACACGAAGACTTTACAGTTTTATTATATGTATAGGTTAAAGCTCAGGTTTTTCTTTAGATAAAAGCAGGAGAAGCTCCAAGGAAACAGAAGTTTGGGAACCACCGTCCTAGTACAGAATCCAGCTCTCGTCAGCTTTTCGTGTAAATGTTGTTAAATGTTCTATTCGAGGTTGTACTCGTCTCTGTTTACCCATCGGTCTCGTTTCAGGGTTTATGGGCGGGCGTTAACGCTGGAAGGACCGCCCTCTCCCTCCCTCCTCTGTCCCTGTCCCGTACCGAGAGCTACATCGGGGTGATGATCGACGACCTGGTGAGCCGCGGCGTTACCGAACCGTACCGCATGTTCACGAGCCGGGCCGAGTTCAGGACCTCGCTCCGCCCGGATAATGCGGACCTGCGCCTCACGCTCAGAGGTACCGTGTGTTTACCGCGAGTTTATCTCACCAGCACGTCTGACGTAACATCGCGCAAATACCCGTGTGATCCGGTTTCCCTCAGGTTTTGAAGAGGTCGGGTGTGTGTCGTCAGAGCGCTACGGCGAGGCTCTGAGAGTGGGTCGGGGTCTCGGCGACGCCCTCGTCGCCCTGCAGTCCGTCACCATGTCCTCTCCTCGCTGGAGGGAAAAACTGCGAGACGCAGGGATCAGTGAGGTGAAAAGCACGCTCATCAGGTGGGTGAGAGCGAGCGGAACACACACTCGAGTTAATCACAAGCTGATCTGTTCTAATAGAATAATGTTCCAATCTGTAATGTTCCAATTGGAATAATTCCAATCTGTATTAACTGTCTGGGTTTTTTTTATCCCCTAGTGGAGAAGAGATGCTGCAGCATAAAGAGGTCTCATTCGAAATGTTGGTCTGCGTCTTCCCTGAAATATTTACACAGTATTTAGAGTTTTCCCAGCGGATCAAAATCGAAGGTGAGGGTTTAATCAAAACACAGAAGATGTGACCCGGAGTAGTTTGTATGAGTTTTGTTCAACAACCTACTTAATGTTTATGTAATACAGTGGCACCTCGGCAAAGCGAGTTTACATAGTTTTTGTGGGCTTTTTACATTTTGTGTAAGATTTAGTGAAGACGTAGCACCGCGGGTCCCGAGAATGTCAACAAGGACGGTAACGAGTTTGTTTTTTAAAGCAGCCGGTGCCGAGAGGAATCATAAATTAAGTGAGGTTTAATGTCTATTTATTTCAGATTTTACTTCATTTACACGTCTTTTCTAAATGTTTTGATTGTTTTTAGATGCAACAATACCTGTATGATTATAGTGTTGAAAATTGGTAATATTTTTGTCAGGCTGAAACGAATCTGTTTCCATTTCACAATACGAAATTTCGCCTGAAGAACAGATTAGATCCGTATGCCGAGGTACCGCTGTAGTTATACATATCGTTATTTAGTATGTTGTTCTCTGGATGATGAACAGCAGTGGGATTCTGGTAAACACAGGGCTTTGTTACTAAAATGTTCAGTCTCGTCCCCCCCAACCCCCCCTCCTCCGCCCCCCATGTAGCCGTGTACCGTCCTCACTGTGAGAATCAGAGGAGAGAGATGGAGAGGATACAGGAGGAGGAGAGTCTCACGCTGCCTCCAGACCTCGACTACCTCTCGCTTCCCGTGTCTCTCTCTGACGAGGTCCGAGAAATCCTGGATCGAGCGAGACCCGACACGGTGAGTGTACACAGGTTTATAAACTATTCATTATTTATAATAATCAACCTGTACAGGGTTTATCACAAGGGTGTGTTAATGAACACGTACTGCAGCCTTTTTCCTGAGACGTTAGAATTTATCAGCTCTGATTTTGTCTTCATTGGGGAATTCTGATATTAAAAGAACGTTTGTTTTTTTTAATCTCCCAGTTAGGAGCAGCGATTCGTCTGCCAGGCGTCACTCCGGCTGCCGTCGTCCACCTGCTCAACTACGTCAGCAAGACAGAACGCAAAACGGCGAGCAAAAGGACAGGGATGTAGAGACACAGGACATCCAGCAAGAGGACACGGATGTAGAGACACAGGACAGCGAGCAGGACTGTAAACTGTAACCTGCTACTAAAGACTGTTACAGTAAAGGATTACACTTAACACTGTGTGTTAGGAAACAAGTCTGTATTTTGTAAAATACAAATAAAATATCCAAAAAATCACTTTATACATTTTTTACAATGAGGTATCAAATGTTTAATGAAACGACAATAAAATTAAAATAATTGTGGAAGACGTGGTCATTCCTCAGGACTTTATCACACCCTAGACCCTGTCTAGCTCTTCTGTCCCCCTGCTGAAGAACCCAAACGGAAATTTCCACTCAGGGCGTGGTTTGCCTCGGGGGGGTTCTGGGTAAACGGTGGCGTCCGAGAAAATCACCTCAGTGGTCAGAGGAAGAGGAGACACGACGGGACACTGGAACAAGAAAAAGTGGTGTGTTTAGAATAATAACAGACACACACAGTATTGAGACATGCGCGTGTTGAAACCTTTGTCAAGACGCGTCTCACCTTCACCATCTGACAGTTGAAGACGTATTTGACGCCTAGGATGTGATTCTGGGGCAGCGCCAACGTTCCCCTCTGAGCCCAGAGGAACCTGACCGACAGAGAGGCAGGCACGAGACAACCCGTCTGACACGCCTCGCCCTGTAGCGTCCGGGACGAGAACACTCGTGAACAGGTGTCACGTCTGATCGGTTACGAAATTCAAACACGTGTCAGTGGAATTACCGGAGCGGGTTCTGGACATTCCTGCAGGACGACCCTGCTCTGCGCTGGCTGTGACCCCGCTGTCATGGCGACAGTGTCGGGGGTCGTCGTCCCGCGGAGGATACTGTAGATCTGAGCTCTCAGTGAGGCGCACTCCTGCAACACCGACCTGAAAATAAACAGCGTACTGTATCTTGGTCTCGGTGATGATACGGAGGAAGAGGAGACGACAACTGATTTGTGTTAATGGATCATGTGTTTAGTAAATACCTGAAGGTGCAGCCGGTGAGGGTGTTGTGAGTGAACAGGATGGGTGCGCGGTTGGCGAGGTCGGTAACGCACTCTCCTCCCGGGGAAAGTCCCGGCATCGTCAGCTGACACTCAGTCAAAGCCCACAGCCGATCACATACACGTTAATTCTACCATATTTTCAACAAGCATAAAACTGACTAATGATAAATCTGTGCAGAGGTCTAGAGATCTGAAAGGATACCGGTCCAGCTTGTCCACCAAACCAGCCAATCACTGGAGTCCCGACCTCCAAGCCAACCAATGGCAGCACTGGAGGAGATGATGAGGGCGTGGCCAACTGCAAACCAGATCATTCATTAATAGAAGCTGTTTACTGTTACTACACTCACACGATATAGTACAGTACTCTTCTGTTAACGTTGCTATACGGGGACGCTGTACTGCTGGATATAGGACGACAGTGTGAAGTGCCAAAGGCGTCACAGCTGTGCTGATATCCAGTACAACAGCATAAGTGTGATTGCTTTTATAAAACAGTTTAAACAACATCTACTTTATTATAAACATTTTATGATTTGTTTCTTTATTTAACCAGTTATTTTTGTCCGCCAGCACATAGACTTCTGCAACCGGCAGGGCTACCTGAAGGTGACTAGTTGGTGTAATTAACAAGGGGGAAAATAGTTAAAATGTTTACCAGTATTAGTTGAGGAGAATATAACATGGAGCTGGTGGACAGTCCAGTTTCCCTTTATATTTCCACTTATTCCACTTTAGAATATCAGCTCCGTTAACTTCTGGGTTCTGGGCTCGAATCCCAAATAGTGTTAAATGGAAAGCTAGTGCACTATGTAGGGTGCACAATCCCTTGTTCCACACACCAAGTAGTGCCCTTGATCAGGGGTTAGAGAGGGATTTTGGATACCACCTTGTGTTAGAAGCTAGTTCGCTTTGTAGCTGGTGTTAGCCGTGATCAAAACAATTCAGATTCAGAACGACTTAGAAGTGATTAGTGCAGAGACGGCGTGTTGTTTAAGACGTGACATAACGTTATCAGATGTGTGTTCTTACTGAAAGTGCTTCTTTGTCTCTGGTTGTGAATGTGGGTTTTGTCAGACAGCTGCTCTCTCCTCAGTACTGCGGACTGTACAGACCTACTCTCACCCACGCTGAGACACACAGTTAGTGTCATTAACCACTGGACAACACCTGGGACACGCCCAGTCATACATAGAGTTACACATCACAGTGCTGTTACTGTCTGTTATCATCACTCACATTCTCGAGTCACTATACTCAACTGTTACCGTTAACTCCTACTGCTTTCATACTCTGCTGTTACTGAACTATTACTGGTTCCAAACTCTACTGGTGTTATAGACTACTGTTACTTTATTCTTTGGTACTCGACTCTGCTGTTGTCATTATATGTCACAATTATCACACACTATTCTTGCTAGACCTTGCAGTTTCTGCTATTATGCTCTGTCCAATTAGATCATTTTGATTTATACAGATTTTCACACACATTTCATCCTCATTTCCATAATTTTTCTTTTAATTCTGTAAAGATACCTCGTGACACTGGCTATTGTTGAAAGCATTATACAAATAAAATTGAATGGAATCGTTACTTTATTTGATTACTGAGACACTCTACTCTTTGATCCTCTAATGGTGATGATCTCTGCTCTCACTAAACTCTACTATTAATATACTACAACATTAATGTTTCCATACTCCACTTTTTCTGTTCTGTACTATTATACTGTGTTGCTGCTTTATTTTGCAATTACTGATTCCAGACATCTGCTGTGGTTACTATGAGGGGTGTTACAGTCAAAATTTTCTCAGTACATCAGAGCCATGATCGGACCGCCTGCTTCATGTCTGAGACTCCGGCCTACCAGGAACTCCTCTAATGGCCCAAACATGTGGAAATGGGTATATGTGGTACGGGGCAGGATGGGGTCGTGAAAAAACAGAACGACTTTGGTGATCAAAACAATCCGTTTTTTTTAAGCAAGCATATTGAGGAAACTTTCCACCTTTATGGCATTCAAACAGGAAACACCTCTACTGTTCCTCCTCTGTCAGTGATATTTACCCTACTGTTACTTTAATTTTACTCTACTGATACAAAATTTTACCTGAAATTGCACAGAATGTTGTTGCAGGATCTGCGTTCCAAAGCTAGCGTCTGTAACCTTGGCCTTTACCGTCGCTGCTGTAATTTCTCCTGTGCTGGTGTATGTAATCACATACTCCACCTGCGACGGACATGAGGGCGGATTAGCTTGGAGAGTTGTACCAATCAGGGTAAACCGTTTCCTGACAAGTTATCTGGCCAGCCAGCATCTCCTGTAGATGTCAGCGTCTTCTCTTATGATAATTACTTTGTGTAGCGTAAATCCCTAAAACCACCGAGCTAGCTGGACCATTTAGGTAAAAGTCCTCACACTGACCTTCGTCACCAGGTTCATACAGGAACCATTGTGCTGAGTGAGTCCAGGCAGTTCGACCAGTGGCAGAATGGGAATCTAAGATTATAGGACACACAGATTGTTTATTTTAAGATACGGAAGCATATTTTATTAAATTACTGACATCAAGAAATATATAATGAATAAGTAAGCTAGAAATTACCATTAACTTTGAATTGTTCATCTCTGAGGGACGTGGAACCTGTAAAAGTTAAGATCTGATACATGAGCTAGCATCAATTCCCAGGCAACTTGCTATACAATAGATATTATACATATTTATTATTAAAGTTATTAACTGACCTTTTCCAAACACCTACCTTTAGGAGACTAAAACCTGTAAAATAGTTGCTGAAGCTCAGACTGCCGTCTCTTCTGCACGTCTGAGGACTCACAAGTCGGGAACAGAACAGAGAGCCGGAACGCAGGAACTCTAAAAAAGGATTCTGTGGTTAAATAATTAAACTCTTCAGTTGCCGTCCTTGTAATTAGAGGATAAAAACTCGACTGAACCATACTGGCAGGATTGCGCTCGACACAGGAGGAGGATGCGGCGCCTGGGGACGGCTGTCTGAGCACGCTCACTACGGATGTGGTGTTGTAATATGTCAGAATGACATCATCGACCTGTGACGGGAGAACATGCGGGTGATGTTTAATTAATCCACAATGGATTGTCTCTCTGTGTGCAGTAGAGAACGTGTGCTGTGTCGCTCCTGGAGCTGCTGAAACAATGATTAACAAACCTTATAAACACTGGAGTTCTGAGTTCTGTGAACCTCCACGAGTGAGAAGTGAGGAGAAAAGATGGAGAACGGTCCTACAGAGGCAGCAGGTGCAGTCTGTGCTGCGCTCTCGGAGGCTAAAAATATATTTATAAAAAGCACAAATAATTGTATTTATATTTATATGGATATATACACTAATGCAACCATCACCCTGCATGCACAAACACGATATGGTCAAAATATTACATTTCAATCGTCTTTTGTAATAAACTGCTGAAAAGAAACGATCAGCATTTGATTATTTAAGAATATAAGCATAGAATAAAATGTTTCTACATATAAAAATTGACTGTATATATTAGCAAACAGTAATAAATAGTATAAACTCTATGATTACTTGCTTTAACAATATAAACACATTACTTATTAAATTTCAAACATCAGGAAACAAAAAGTTTGTTCTTTTCTGCTGAAACACTAATGCAGTTTACGACATGTTTACATTGTGTGTGTTGTATATTATACATAAAGTCTATTGTATACTTTACACAATTTGTATTGTGCCATTTGCATATTGTGTGATATTAGATACTTCACATACTAAACATGTATATATTTATATATTGTTTATTTATTTATGTATTATTTGTTTATATAATGTATATTTATTTACTGCACAATTGCATATAAGAAAAAAAAAACTAATATTGTACAAAATACTACATAACTGTTACTTATCATGCATTTTACACATTGTATACTTTGTTTTTGTAGGCATTACATATTGGACCCTTTATATGGCACTGTAGATTTTAACTGTTAATTAATAATAATAATAATTAATTAATTAATAATGGACAGTTTACACATTGTATATTTTAGATATTGAGTATTGTATACTTTACATACTATAATTTTACACATTACAGAGACGCGCTTGTTAACATCCTGCATTATATGTGTGTTTACTCGAGGCTTAGCACATCATTACAACACTGATACTGGTGTAGAGAGAGAGAGATAGAGAGAGACGATTGTTACCTTTCCCCCTCTGAACACAGAACAGAGTCCCCGTGTCCATCACCAGCTGAGGGTCCACATTGGCTCGGAACATCAGCCAGCTCTCAATACACACTCCAGGTCTTAAATCAGACAGGACACAACAGCATACCCTTGGCTTGGACATGTAGGCAGGCACAAGTCTCGCTAAAGGTTGGCGATTATCACGATATGTAAGTAAACAGATCACCTTACCGTGTTTCTTGCCCACAGTTATTGAACACAGAACTCAGATCTGCGACGCCGCAGTCCACAACATCACAGCAGCAGCCGATATCACAGAAATCTGGAGTGACGTTACAGATGCAACCTAAAGAATCCGAAAGAACAATGTGAGACACCTGTGTGAGGACGAGCTGACACATTACTGTACCTGATAAAAGGACACCAAACCAAACATCATCAAACTCATTTTAATATTACGCAAAGACACCCCGAATAAATACGAAATGTGCAGTCTTTAAATAATGGTTTAATGTATTAAGTGGGAAGAAGCTGTGAAAAAAAACCCTATGTGAAAAAGTAATTGCCCTATTTGCTAAAGTAAATGTCACTCACGTAAAAAAAACATCTTAATTATTCCCAAGGCTTCTGAGTAAATATTCTGTGGACTAATGAAAGAAAAGTTTAACTTTTTGGAAGGTGTGCGTCTCGTTACATCAGGTGTAAAACTAACACAGCGTTATATGAGAAGAACATCATACCAACAGTCCCACATGTTGGTGGTAGTGTGATGATCTGGGGATTTGAAGCTTCAGGACCTGGACGTCTTGTTTCTGTGCTCTAAAAAGACAATCCTGAAAAGGGACTGGGCTCATGTCCAGCCATCGGTTTGTGACCTCAAGCTCAAGCGCACTCGGGTTATTCAGCGGGAATATAATCCAAAACACACCAGCAAGTCCACCTCTGAATGGCTCCAAAAAAAATTTAATAAAGGTTTTGGAGAGGCCTAGTCAAAGTCCAGACTTAAATCAGACTGAGATCCTAAAACGGGAAGTTCATGCATAAAAACCCTTTGATGTGGCTGAATTAAAACAATTCTACAAAGGAGAGCGGGCCAGAATTCCTCCACAGCGATGTGAGAGACTCACTGCCAGTTATCACAAACACTTGATTGCATGTGTTGCTGCCAAGGGTGACACAAGAAGTTATTCTTTTTAGGGGGCAATTACGGGGAAACGGGGCAGGTTTGGACAGCTTTTTTTTCCCATAATAAATGAAACCATCATTTAAAAAACGCATTTTGTACTGTATTTACTCTGGTTATTTTTGTGTAATATTAAAATTACTTTAATGAAGTGTGACAAATGTGCAAAAAAAAAGAAAAACAAATGAGGAAAGAGGCAAATACTTTTTCACAGCACTGCTGCACTGCATTTCTTTGCTGGTGATGTGAACTGTGCAGTGACAATAAAGTTCTGTCTACAAGTTACATGCATGAGATTTTGAAACAGGTTGAAATCCAGTCAGGATATTAATATAACAAGTCAAACTTGGGGGATTAAAAAGAATTTTGAGATAACCATAAAACATTTAAAAACTTGTGTTTGTGTAGAACTGACTGTAACAGTCTGTGTACCATCAGAAGCTCGTGCGGTCTGTGTGACTGAGGTTCGGACTGTGGACACGACCGGACCCTCAGTACCGGCTCTGGGACCGAGCTCCTGGAGGTCCAGCTCTGGAGAATCTGTTGCATTTACAGCCAGTGAAGAGTTTACTGTTGGATTCACACCGTCTGTAAAGGAATCGTTAGTGAAATCCGTCGGGAGCCGGTGTGTAGGAGAGTCACAGCGTGTCGGCAAAGTCACACAACACGCCACGACGAGCAGCACGACGACACGACGGGTCGGCATCTTAGTCCAGCCAGTAGTGTTTACTCTCAGATAGCAAACATCTCAATTATCTGTGTTAGTTTATCCGGATAAAGTCACCTGTTTACTGAGCTAAATGATTACTCCTGTTGTCAAGGTAAGAATCGCCGTTGCCAAGGAAGTCACGCGTTAGGACACTTCCGATTTCTTGCGCTGTTCAGCCAATCACGGCATCGGACAAACAAAACGTCATGACGTAAATGATTGCGTCATGACGTCTCATTTTCCGACGACGTGATTGGCTGAACAACAAAAGAAACCCGGAAATTGCAACGCGTCATGACGTAAGCGCGTCACGCAAAGCTATCGATTGTTTTACGCACATAAGATTTTAATTAAAAGATATCTATAAATAATTAATGTATAACATTTAATGTCTCTATTCGGCACATTGCTGAGAGTGCGCTATTATATAACGCTATGTTTACGACTTTATCTGTTGTCTGTGTGGTCATATTTTATTATACTTTTTTTTTGTTATTTTGTTTGTTGTTGTATGCGTTTGTATTGAGTGTTAAAATAAATGATACTAATACATTTGATGGAATAAAAAAATAAATTCGTTTGGTGCTTCCGGATTCTTGGGGCACGTGACATGGTTGCTCAGCAACGCCTGTTTGTGGCGTCAAAAAAAAGCAGACGACAAAGTAGAAGCTGAAGAACGTATATGCCTGAAAGTTTTTTTTTTTAATATAAAGATGGCTTCAGAGGTATAATATATTTTATGCTTTTTATCTAATTTTTAAAATGAATGCATCATGTTTATTTTAATAATTGTTTAGTAAAGTACTTTAGTACTTTAAAAAAGATTGCTGATGAACATCTTCAAAACATCTGCAATGAACCTGGCAATGTGTAACTCCAGTCATTTAAATTCAGTGACTCATTTAGAGTGTGTGGATAATTTTACATATTACAGCACATAAGACCCTAGGATTTGAAATTTGTAAATTGATAACACAAACCTTTTTGTTTGTTTGTATATTTTTGCATTTTATTTCTACACAGTTGCCAAAAAGCAAGCCGACGTCTCCAGAAGTTGACCAGCAGGTGACGCAGGCCGGAGCTCGAGGTCCGGGTCTGCTCAGCACGTCAGATTCTGACCCAGACCCTGCGATCACAAAGGGAGAAGATGTTGAAAAAGATCAGGACAGAGAACCTGAGGAGCCCGGTCCTTCACATACCAACAGACCGACATCTTCACCTCAGACTTCACCCCAAACTGATGGAGCTCTCCGCATACACACCGTCCTGTGGGTACACAACATAGTGAGCCTCTCGTTAGAAAATCCCTTAAAATCAAAACCTATAGCACCTGTAACAATGCTAAATAGTGAGCAGAACCTCACTGTGAGTGCTGAAATGAAAATCATAACACAGCCCAGGTGAACATCATTTCATGTCAATAGTGGCCTTAAATCTGCAGTTTTCACTGCTTAAATTAGCAGTTTTTACAGGTAACAGTACAGTAACATAATTTTACTGGTAACCTCACTTTAAAGGCACCGTTTGTAACGTCATTTCAAAGGTGAGTTTTCTAACATTGCTTTAAAGGTGCGATTTCTAACCTCGTATTAGAGGTGCGGTTTGTAACCTCGCTTTAAAGGTGTAGCTTGTAACCTCGATTAAAAGATGCACTTTGTACCATCAATTTAAAGGTGTGGTTTATAACCTGAAGGTTATAACCTGAACCTAAAGGTGCAGTTTTTTTTACCCTGCAGTAAATTTACAGATTGTAATATTGCTTTTACTTAAAATTCAATTCTAAGGTGTACATAATTTCAGCAGAGGGTGTGAGGCCAGCTGGGGAGGGAAACTTATTCAGTGCATACATAGTCACTGACCTGCCAATCAGCAGGGCTCTGTTATTAGAAACTGCTGCTTTAATTTAATATCACTGCAAACTGTGGCTTGAAATGACCACTAGGAGCACTTTTAGTGATCATCTACAAACCAGGAATCTTTGTCCAGTTTGTGTGCTTCTTATAAAGTCTGAAATGCTACAATATGTGGAATCTGCTTTAACATGAATTAGTGCTGTTTGTTTGTTATCTGATTGATGTGGAGACAGAACTTCCTTTAATTTTGTTGAATTCTGGATTCTGATTGGTCAGATGGTAGTGATTGTTTTTTTTATAACAGCTGCAAACAGCAAAATGATGATGAACTCTTTGTCTCAGTTCTTTGTGACTCATTACATATACATCACAACTGGTTCTAACAGGCAGTCTCTTTGCTTTTAGGACTCATTCACGTTCTCTGTTCTGTTCCAGACAATGCAGCTGTGAGATCATGACCTGTCAGTTCAGTAACGATGGGGCTTTACTCGCTGTTGGACTCACTGACGGCTCCATCAAGGTTCATCCACACGCTTTAACATCATTGTGTGTCTGATTATGCACGCTTAAGTACTAGGTATAAATATCAATGCTTATGTGTTTAAAAGGTCTTCAGCACAGACAGGTGGGACCTGCTTCACACGCTGACAGATCGAGATAGCATTGCCAACTCTCTGCCCGTCACCGGTCTGTGCTTCACACACACCGCGGAAAAACGCAGCGTCCTGCTGGCTACCTGTGAGATCAACTTACACACACACAGACAAAACACACACCTGACAAATAACGAATACTGGAAGATCTTTCTATGAGGTTCTTAGAGTTCTTGGGTGCTGCATGAAGGTGCATAGTTTCTACTAGGGGACTTTAATGATGACACGGGTACCGAGAGTGAAATCTGCAGGGGACAGACTGGGAGAAATGGCTCATCTGATCTGAACTAGAGCAGTGTATTTTTATATGGATTTCTCTCCTAATCAGGGCCGGATCACAGGATTCAGGATTGTTTACACATTTAAAATCATGATACATCTAACAAAATCACACATGCAAGCTCTCTCTCTCTCTCTCTCTCTCTCTCTCTCTCTCTGTCTTCCTCTTTGTATTTCAGATTCCACTGGGTCCCTGAAGTGCTGGTACGTGTCCGGCCGGCAGCGTTTGTGGTGGCTGAATGAAAACATAGAAAAAGAAAAAGGTGAAGAAGAAAACGAAGAAGAGGAAGAAGAAGTGGTGGAGAGACAGACCCTCTGTCTGTCCATTTCTCCCTCCGGTGAAAAAGCAGTGACTGGTGGCTCTGATTCAGCCATCCACCTGTATGATCTGAACACACTGGAGACAATGCAGATCTGCACGGCCAGGTACAACATGAAAACCCAGTCCACCGTCACGCATTCAACATTCATCCCGTTTGTCTTTGTCCTGTTTTGTGAAGCCTCGTTTTCTTAACTCCCCCCCCCTCAGCTCATTGAGGACGGTGATGGATGGACACAGCTCTCGCATCTTCGCTGTGACGTTTCATCCCGAGAAAGAGGAAGAGTTCATTTCAGGAGGATGGGACAACACTGTACAAGTGAGTTAGCGTTTCTATAATACCACAAATCGTTTAATAAGTGTGTGTAATTAATAATATAATCTCACTGTGTGTGTGTTTTTTTAGTTTTGGGACACTAGACAGCAAAATGCAGTCAGGTACAGTATTTTTATTCATTTAAATATACACTATTGAAGTCATCATAAAATATGTGTGATAAAAATGCGTGAATAAAGGATATGAGATGGGTGTTTTTTTATACTGAATATAAAAAAATAGTGGTGATGAAATAATGGGGTTTCTGCAGGGAGTCGTCAAAGTACTTTGTAACAGACGTAAATTAAGCATTTTCGTTTTAACGTTCCTCAGAATGCTCTACGGTCCCCATGTGTGTGGCGAGGCCCTTCACATTGACCCGGGAACCCATCAGATTCTGTCTGGTTCCTGGAGGAAAGAAGACCCCCTGGAGGTAGAATCCATGCAACAGATCATAAGAACAATAATTCTTATAATGTCTAGATTTCATTAAATTAAACATGCCTCCCTTATGAAATGAAAATGATAAATGTTGCTTGATAGTTAAGAATAAAATGTTTATTTCACTGTGACTCGTGTGAAATGTTTGTTTTTTAATATTACTATAAAAATCTGTCTATTTATAAAATCCATTCTTCATTAAATGTAGGTGTGGGATTACAGTTCAGGGAAGAAAGTGACCAGTGTTCCTCCAGACCCACAAGGTGACAGCTTGGTGAGCAGAAACACAAATACACACCCACACACTCACACCCACACCCATGCCAACATTACGACTGACTTGGTGTTCCTCTCGTTACCTAATCACAGATCTACACGTGCCAGTGGTTGGGTCGGGATCATATAATAGCAGGCGGATGTCAGATTAACGCACTGAGAGTCATCGATCGCCACAGTCTACAGGTGTGTATCACTGAAATACTACCGCAGCTAATAAGGTGTTTATAATAGGTGTTTTAATATATTGGCACTCCAGTAGTTCATTTAAAACAGCAAGGCTGTGGAGCTGCACTTCTCTCACAGCAAATTAATCAATACCTTCCGAGCAATCAGATTAAGTTATGATATTATAATATTAATAATAATCCTATGTATTTGAACAAAGGTAGATTTCTTATTTTAAGTCACTCATGTCTGACTATCTTGTCCTCCGCCCTCAGGTGACATCACGGTTGTTTGACTTGCCCTCTCCTGTGTTCAGTGTTTCCATCAGTCCATCTGAAGAGGGTCCAAAGCTCGTAGCAGCCAGCAGTGGAGAGCAAGTGTTCATACTGGTCATTGATCAGTAAAAAAAAAAAAAAGAAAAAAAAAGAACCCTGTCTGAGAATTTTGTACAAATGTGTTTTATAAATTTTTAATTGGTGTCACGAATTGGCATTGCTGCCATCGAACTGTGATCAGTGCAGACATGCTTCCGATGAGCAACGTGATTGCAACCTCCGTTTCATGCCCACTTCTTCAGCTCGCCATCGTGTCTGCTGGACTCTGCTCCCGACCCACATTTGTACACCCCCCACCTCCTTCCCTTATTCCCCATTTCCTTTCCATTTTTAAATACAATTTTTTTGGGCCTCGTGTCGGTGTGTCTCTGGTGCTTCCCGAGTCATGCTCTTACACTGGAGAGCGAAGTCTTTTTATTAGTCCTAGTCCTTTAACAACAACATGCAGCAAGATCTGTGAGCTTGAAGCTAAGGGAGGGGGGATGTCACGGGTTCTCCTGTGATGAGCGCGTGTTCACTCCACGCTCAGGAAACTGAACCTAATAAGTTCATTCAGCAATGCAGGCTCCCTGTCATCAGGAATGCGAGGCCAAAGCCCTGGATGGAAGAACTCAGATGGACCAGTTTGAGCTTCGGGAGAAAGCAGAAAGATCCAGGCTACAGACAGGTTACCAAGATTCAGCCGCAGTCAAGATGTTGGCCTCTGCCTCGACTTCAGTGCCTTCAGTTCTGGTCTGCCACCACAGCCACGGGATCGCAACAGCCACACCAGCTTCCTCGCTTCTCGATTCTGAATTTGCCACTGGCGTTGCCGATGTTTGATTACTATGCTTTAGATCCTGGCCTGCCGCCAACGCTACCAGACTGCAACAGCAACGTAAAAAAGCTTCGTGCCATCTTGCCCGCTGGGCACTCCTCCTGACCCACACCTGCGCAGCCCCACTTTCTCTTCACATTATTTGTTACTTTTCCTTTCCCTTATTCCCCAATCCTCTTCTAAAGTTTTCTTTATCATTTAATAAAATATCTCCTTTTCATGAAGCCCTCACCTCATGTGGTGCTCCCAGAGTCAAACTCTTTCAAGTAGGTACAACAGTGAGGGAAATAGCCAACATACAGTAACTCACAAAAGTAAGTACACCCCTCACATTTCAGCACCACTTTATTATATGTTCTGAAGGGACAATACTATAGAATTGAAAATTGGATCTACTTTAGAGTCGTCAACATGCAGCTTGTATATCAGTACAGATTTACTGTCCTCTAACAATAAATCTACATGCAGACTTTAAGGTCTAAATAACTGGCGATGAAAATGAGTACACCTTAAGTGAGCATGTCAAAAAAGTGTCAATATTTCGTGTGAGCACCGTTATTAACTAGCACAGCTTTAATCCTCCTGGGCCTGGAATTCACCAGAGCTGCACATGTTTATAATAAATTGTTGCTGGGATCCTCTTCCACGCCACCTTCCGCTTGAGGATGCCCCACACGTGCTCTGTAGGGTTCAGGTGCGGAGACATACTTACTCGACCACTGACACACACTTGAACATGATAAATAGGTCATGTGACTTTGCATGGTTAAAGATAAACAGCTGTTATCAGCTATTTGGACAATAATGTATACTGTATGTTATTTTCAGAGGCCCGTGCATCTATACTGTTGTACAAGCTGCACATTGACAACTCAAAAATATATCCAAGTTTCATTTCTATAGTGTTGTCCTTTGAGAAGATATGCTAAAATGTTTGCTGAAATTAGAGGGGTGTAACACTTGCGAGAGGGTGTATTTAATTTTGTCATGCATTATTTTTCAATTTGATTATATCTATTTGCCCAAAACTGCCTGGATGGTGATTTAAATGCAGTCTTAGCTTAAACTCAGTCTACCGTCATTTCTTCCCAGGTAGCAACTACTTTTTTTATTGTCTCTTATCGGATCAGCCCTTAAACTTTATACGTAATAAAGAAGTAAACAATTAATTCAGGCTGCATTAGACACTTAGTAACTTAGTGTGTCTCTTATTGTAGCACAGACTTTAGGCATGGTACAGTCATGTCTTTAAAGTTGGAGCTTCTGTCCACACTGCATGTTTAAAAAGGATTTTTTTTTTTTTTACAGTTTACAATACAGGGAAATTCTCAACGTTTCGTCTCTGTACCACTCTGCACCTGTAGCTGAATTTCTTCAAATAGCATCACCGCCGCTTACTGTATAGATCTCACTCTACTTAGTTTACTTGTCCTTTAAAGCCGACTTTCCAGTCCACTCTTCCTCAAAAAAGCCATTAAATGCTTCCTTCAATGATCAGAAAAGCACTCTTTTTTTATGTTTTTATTGAATAAAACTGAAATAAAATATACTGTACATTTTTATAATAAAATTAGTAAACTATGAATAAAAAAGCAAACAAATACAATAAAAAAGAAAGTAAACAATTAAAATAGATAAATTAATACAAATAGAAACGGGTCTCTTTTTTAACCTTTCATATGCTCCAAAGATGGAAAATAATTACAAATAAAATCTTTTTTAAAGAATGAAAAATAAGGCTTGGTTTTGATACATTTGCATTTATGGATGAAGACATTATATTAATGAAAAACTCATCAGAAAAAATCCGCAGAATTCCAAACATAATATGTTTTCTATCAAAAGCGGGCAGTGATTTTATCTTTGGCTCCAACCAATGAGACATATTTTCCCAAAAGATACCAGAATACACACAAGAAAAGAAAAGGTGATCAGTTCTCTCAATGTCAACTCTACAAAAAATACAAACATTTTGCTCAAAATTAAACCAGTGTGTTAAAAACTCAGATGATGGATAAATACCATTAAATATTTTGAAGTGGGTTTCCTTAGAATAGTGACAGTTTCATTAACATTAAGTGCTGTAGATGTGAGAGATGTAATATTGAACAGTTCTAGCTTCAGATCAGAGCTGCTGGCTGTGTATTCAGTGTGCTCTGATTCTACACTGATTAGATTACTAAAACAGACTTTCTGAGTCTTTCTGCATTTTTATTCAGCTCAGGGAACAGGCACGATCTCAATCTGGTTCTCCGAAATAAAAATACAAAAATAAAAGATTTTGTATGGGGTTTTTTGTTTGTTTATTTGTTTGTTTGTTTATTAAATAATAATCAATACTGAAATCACTAGTGGAAACTAATCATTTACTTGAGATAAAATGCAGATTAAAAAAAAGGATGATTGAAGGCGGTGTAGGGGAGAACATGAACATTTTTCTTTCTGTATGTCTGCATGTTGCGCCTGTGAGTTAGTTGTAAATAATGTGTTGAATGTAACATTCTAAAATAAGACATATGACGAAAAAATAACAGAATATTTAACGTTGTGTGTGTGTGTGCGTCTGTGTGTGTCAGTTGAAAAATAGGGAGGGGAATGTTTGCCAGATTCATGCACCCCTTTATAGCTGTTTAAACTTTAACTTGCACCAGGGACAGTCTGAAAAGAGTTGAGTTTAACAGTCCAAAACTGGTAGCAGCATAAAAGATAGCTAACTAACAATAGCACACATAGAGAAGGTACTTACAAGATAATGCACTCATTGTAAAAATGCTTTTGCAGTATGTGTTTACACTCATGCAATTATTTTGGATTAGATGTGATTAAAATAATATTACTTCATGACTTCCTGAAGTTGTTGGCAGGCTCTCTATTTTCCTACCACTCACAGAACATCAGAGAGTCTCTAAAAATGTCATATTCAACCTCTCTCCTGGGGCGTTTATATAACAGTTCTGGATTTAGAGGGAGGGTAGAGGAGCGTAAGGAAACACTGATTCAAAAGCTTTAACGGGTTAGTGAGAAAACGATCAGAAACTTTAAATAAACTTTTAATACATATCACATCTTTGAAGAAGAGAAAAAGATAAGCACTGTAGTTTGACCTCAAGTCAAATAAGGAAGCTGAAAAAGCAGACGTTTTAAAAGAAGGACACGTACAGAGCATGCAAGCATGGACAAGAAGGAAGAGGACATGAGCTATGAAGAAGCCATAAGCAAGGCAGCCAGTGCAATCTATCGTTTTCCTCTGATCGAGGTGCGAGGGGTCCCTCTCATGAGCGTAATCGCTCAAAACTGGAGCTCCATCTGGGCTTTCTGTCCAGATCCATCCGATCTGCTCATCTCTACCTACCCTAAAGCAGGTAAAAAAAAAAACAGCGTCATCACAAATTTCAACAATCTCTGCTAGTCTGTATATAAAATGCACTGTTTTAAAAAAAATTTCAGGAATTAATTATGGATTTTGTTTGGAATACCATGTGCACGATCTCTAAAGAATAAAGAATTATAATAGTATTATATTTTTTATCCTTTAGAGATCATGTGTGTCAAATTACACCACAAAGTTCTTATCAGTATCTAATCATATAATATATAGTATTTAATGCTGTATAGTATTATAATTCATGTGATCTCCGAAAGATAAAGTTACAATACTGTGGTACTACAGTTCAGCATTTGGCAGACACTCTTATACAGAGCGACTTACTTTTTTTTTTATCTTATTATACATCTGAGCAGTTGATGCTTAAGGGGCTCACTAATGGGCCCAACAGGGGAAACTTGGTGGTGGTGAACCTGGGACCTTCTGGGCCGTAGGCCAGTGCCTATATTTAGATTAGATTAGATTAGATTAGATTAGATTAGATTAGATTCAACTTTATTGTTATTATGTAATGTACTTGTACAGAGCCAATGAAATGCAGATAGCATCCAAAAGTGGCCTATTTACAATAAATTACAATGTGTTATAGCAAACAGAAGTTATGTTATATATAGTGATATAGTATGTAGCAGTATAACTGCGCAACCTTGTGCAGTGAATGTGCTATAACAAACAGGAGGTGCAGTAGGTAATTTAAATACAATACAGTATAATACTAATATACAGTACAGTATAATACAGTATAACTGTGTGATTATTGTGAAGTAGATAGATGTGTCTGGACGATCACACACTCAAAAGAAGTAACATGATATACATATGCACTGTACATACTGTATATGAGGTCTGAGTGATATAGTATATACAGAATAAATACAGGTAGAATATACAGTAGTGCAGTATATACAGTATACAGTATACAGACGTTATGGATGGTGCAAAGATGCATAGTGAATGAATCAGTGCAATAAAGACAGAAAGTGACAGTTCAGAGACCAGGTGAGGTCCTCGGGGATGTGGCCTCTAAACTGGGTACACGCTTGACAACAGCTCTGTTGGTGTTGAGTTTCATATATTATAATGTTAAATACTTATAAGGACATACATGGTGGTGTAATTTCCTAAAAATATCACCTAATATTTCAGAAGAATTATCTTTTAATTCAACAAATGTCATTGTCTTGTAATATATTTTTTAATGGTTCATTTGCAATGTAACTTTTTGATTTGCAAATCTCAAATATCCAGTTGTTAAACTTTGAAACTGTACAACACTGTACATACTGTCACTGTTCATATTATAGAGCAAATGCATATACATACTAGCCACTAAATTCTGTTTGCTAAGTTCTGTTTCAAATGATGTGTATATCAATGTTTAACATGAATGTTAACAATTCATTTCAAAGGTCAGCAACTCGTGTGTACATATACAGTATAATTATCATAAAGCTCCAGAGTGGGTGTTTGTTTGGGCATAGGAAAAAGTAGACATATTTCTTTTCTTTTCTAATTATTTTTAGGGAATCAAATTAGAAGTGTGTTGTATTTCGGATATGTTACATATAATTCACAAAATTAATTCAGTTCCATTTTTTAGACGATCAGAGCATATCAGGGATTCATCCTCCACGTGTTTCTGATCTTTGAGACAAGTTCGTAACCATTGAGTTAAACATTGATTGACATCATTTCAAATAGAACTCGGTGGCTAATATGTAACAATCCTCTTCCTTTCATTTTCAGTTTCTAAGGTTAAACCACTGGATATTTGATATATACATACACACACTACCAGTCAAAAGTTTGAACACAGCTTCCATAATTCCATGCAATAATCTCCTTTGAACAGTTGATATTGAGATGTGTCTCCTACTTGGTCTGTAAATCCTTTATAATGGGTCTAATCTAAGGTGCTGTTTGATGATGTCTGAGGCTGGTAACTCTATATGAACTTCTCCTCTTCTAAGTTTTGATCTTCCTTTCCTGGGGAGGTTTTCATAAGAGCCAGTTTCACCATCATAGTGCTTGATGGGTTTTGCAAATACTCTTGAAACACTGTTCTTGTAAGAACTGTTCAACTCACTCAGTTAAATAATGCCATATGTGTTATTTCAAAGTTAGTTCAAAAAAAAAAATCCAGTATTGTTCTATAATGGTGCTGAATTAGAAGAGAAGTAGAAATTCTGGAGTGAGTTAGATGAAGTGATGCAGAGCATCCCCAGAGGTGAGAGAGTGGTGATTGGTGCAGATTTT